>JAYJME010003665.1:0-11843 GCA_036873775.1 Costaria costata | reverse complement strand
GGGGGGGTGGGGGTGTACTCATATCATGCATGGCTGGGAGGGCGGAGGAGTGAGCAATATGATACTCGTAGTTAGTGTAGGATAACCGCTTTAGAACTGCAATTACACCTTTCGGGGACAAACTACTTGAACCTAGATTTGTTTTTTGCGGCTTGATAGTAACCGGGTTTCTGGCTTTCGCGACCCATGGTGCAGGACGTGATCCGTGTATCGCTGTGCCGCGCATGCATGCCTATCAAATATTTGTTTGATCCGCTGAAATTCGACGGAATCGTTTGCTGGCTGTGCTGGGCTGTGGACGACCCTCGATGTTTGACGGGGTGGGATCAGGGTGCTTAGCGAGCCCTGTCGGCGCCTATTCCCTAGTTATACCTAAGGTAGGTGTCTATAAGGAAAACTCAAACAGCCTTCTTTTTGAAAAAAAAACAACAACTAAACGGTTTGTCGCTGAGTTTTACGCCACTTTACGGTATACTCCCTCGTTTCGGCAGTGCAGGTCCTACAACAAATCGGCACGCAGACTCGTATGTCCCCAGTATACCGTTGTCGGTCAAACGTGCCATTTGATTTGCCAAAAAAAAAACTCCTAAGAAATGGTCAAAACCAACCCAAAAGCCCGAAAAAAAAACTAAATGCCATGCGGTATCAAGTGGAATCAGGACTTGCGTGCATGTGCCAACAGACAACACAGCGCCCGCGCCGTCGGCGAGGGCGAGCGCGACGCCCCCGCGAGTGTCGGCGAGAGGGAGGGCCAGAGAGAGGGGGGCGGCCGCTCTCGTGCCTGGGCGCGTCCTTGTCATCGAGTAACGGCAGAAGTGGATACAGGGCTATGGGCTGGCTTCTGGCTTCGACGTAAAGCAACGGTGTCCGAACCTGTCAGGGCATTTTCGGTGTGTAAATAAACATGCAAACTATTGTTAGAAAAATCGAACCCGGTGGCGTTCTGATCGGCTGGCTTGCCAGGTCACCCACCCGTGGCAACTAGATGGCGAACGAAGGCCACGGGGCACGGGAATATCACACGAACGGCGGCCGACGGGGTTCGCAGAGATAAGAGAGGGAGGGCCGCCGGCTCACGACCGAGTCGGTGTCGAGCTCGTCGCGGGACGGGGGGCGCGGGGATCATAGAGCGAGCCGATCCGATCAGTTTCTGTGCATTTTTGCGATGCAACGGAGTTCCACCGAGTGTCAATTTAGTGAAACCAGGGGATGGCGGGGTCCAAGACTTTTCGAATACGCTCTTAGTGCCTTTTTCACGCCAAGGTGTTGTCGCCACAGCGTTAAACTATACCGGCATACTTTCTCTCCTCGTAGCCCAGTTATCGCAGTAGGTACAATTCCCTGCCTTAGAACAGTCATGCCATTGAAACCACACCTAGGCATTGCGACTGACGAATTGACCCCTCCCACTTCCCCCTTCATTGGTCGCGTAGGGCTTAGCTCCAATACAACCCGCGTTAGCCTTATTTCGAGGTACGAGGCAGCAGGTCTATCGCCTGTATAAGCCGGAGCGAAGCCCTGACTTTCCCCTGTTGCAGATTTGAGGAACCACATATTCGCGCTAAAATTCCCCGATTTCCGGGTGTTATCGTACTGTAGCCCTTCTCGTCTCGCCGTGGGATCTGCACCTACGATTTTCAGGGTGGGCGTATATTTTTGAATCCTACATACCGGCACGTCTTTACGGTTATAAACAGGAACAGGTGCTTGTATTCGTACTAGCAGGGGGACTATATGCTCAAGACCCAGGCAGGCCATTGGCAGCCTATTGCGAGTTAGAGTCAATCTGCGCGCGGAGACTCTACCATGGTGTTGGTGGCTAGTTCAGTTGTTGTAGAGTAGAGTAGAAGCAACGCGCAGGCAAGGCAGTAACGCTCGCGAGCGAGGCAATTGCCACCAAGCGCTAAAATGTCGAGTGCGCCACAGCCGAGAGCACTGTGAGGCTCAGTCGGATTTAATCAACCTGGACACAAAAGGAAGGTAAAGGCAAGCACCATGGCCTCTAGTATTTTGAAGCGGACGACCCTAAAAGAACCCAGCTATTAATAGTCAGTGTGTGCCAAAACAAACATAATAACTACAGCAGTGCTTCTACTTAGTACACCAGCTGCCAACGCCGCCCCCTCCGCAATCTAAAACGGCTTCGTCAGCTTCGTCAGCCGTGACGAGAAGAACATGCACCAAATAAATATCCGCATACAAATACAACCGGCGCAATCGCCACATTCTCCGCCGCTACAGGACCGAACACACGTACAGACGCCGGCATGTGATCCGGTGGTACGTGCTGTGTTCGCAATCGCTACCGGAGGAGGTAGGCCTCGGGCGGTCTGTGGCGCTTCGGGCACTGACCAGAAAACGGTTCTCACTCTCACTCTCACCTCTACCACATTAGTGCCACGAAGACGGGTTCGGTGCCGCCCTGCTTTCGATATCCGCCTGGCGTCCGGGCAATCAGGCTCGGAGAGTCTCCATCCTCTCCCAGTTCTACCTTCGACGACGGCAATGGTAGACCGCTTTGCAACTCGCTTAAATAACCGTTTTCAAACCTTGATGTGCGTTGAGCCAAATAGAAAATACTTCGTACACCCGCAAGCTATATCAGTAGAAGAGGGGAGGTGCAGGGTCAAATATCTAATTCCTTCGCACAGTTTTGCTTCCGCCTTTTCCAACATATATCGTCGTATTTTTACCCCTACGTCAATTATGGGCAGCTGTACTGCTAGGCCTCTGCACCTAGACGTCGTACCCTCGAAGTATAGGATAGTAGGAAAAGTCTAAGAATGTCGCAATTCGGCGCAAATATCGTCAAAAAGCAAGTCCATGATCTCTATCTAGTGCGTGTGGTGTGTGTTCCAACTGTTGCCCTAAACGTTTGCCTTCTTCGACTTATTTCTGACCTAGAGGAAACCGACAGGGGCGCGGTGCTGCCTATTCACCTAGTAGGAGCCAGATATTACAAGACGCGCGATACCATGCCATCCAACCCCCCTCTCTCTAGAGTAACCAACTGTGCACCACCAGACGCAAGCCGCCGGTTCAAACATCAGCAGCAGGTCGGTCCACACTTATTTCACTCGCATTCAACGATTCCAAGCCCTGCCGTCTGATACAACCCCACCAACCTGGTACGTTTGTGGGTAGTATTCCCCTGCTGGGCTCAAGTGCAATATGGTGCCCGGAAGACCCCTGAATTCTTGTAATATTGTTTTTTAAGACCCTAGCCCATCACTAGGGGAACAAGTTTCTGCACTCCCTCTACCGCACAAGGCGTTTTTAAATCCGAGCGTGTGAGCGCCGTAACAGTACAAGCCCTTGTATAGTTTTAGCAAAATCGTTAAAAAAAAAAGCTCAACGATACTCAATGCGTGCCCCAGAAACTCTATAGTCACGGCGGGCGAGGGTTGCTCGACATCAATGGCGATGCACGCCGTGCCCCTGGACTCCCGTAGGTTAGCAACTGCGACACGGTTGCAGCGTGCCCGACGAATAAAAACAGTTGTCCTTCGTCGAGCCCCTGGCCGACCTGCCGACCAGACTCTGCCGACCCACCCTTTACCGCCTTACCCCCATCTACGATGGACAAAGCCTAACTACGATTGCCACGGGAAAGGGCGCTGAAGGGAAGAAATCTTCTATTCTTGTGGTTCTGTCACCTGCCCGGAAAAATAACGTGAAACGTCGGAGACGCACGAAGAGGGGCCGGCTGCCATCACTCGTGGTTCTCCGCAGAGGGCAGAATCGCACGATCATGGGAGAGGGAAAACTCGGGGCACATTTGCACCACGGAGGGTCTACCCCCTCCGATCACCACCACGCCACCGCAGCAGCTCTCGTAGTGTGTTATTTCACGACCCGTCGGTGACATCAAGCCCGCGTTCACAGGGTCACCTCGCTCGACGCCTGGCATACCGCGTCATCGTCGGCTGTCGACTAGCATCCCAACAGGCGCTTACAGATTTTTTTTATTCTGCCACGCACTCGGGCATGGGCAGTGACAACGACGAGCGACCCTCGCCATGCCATCGCTCCCGCAAAATAAACGCAAATCGGTGCGCGCGGGGGTGACCCGCCACTAGAGTCCCAAGCACCCCGTGCCTCAAACGTGTGATTATGTGATGTGTCGCTTAATCGGGCGCGCCGAACCTCTTGCTTCCTTGTGCGGGTGGCGCATGGTATGACCAGAGCAAGAGGGAAGGTTTACGGCCACTGCGGAGCGCACAGCGTGCGGAGAGGGGCTCACGTTGTATTTGATATTCGAAACGACATACGCGGGATACGAGGCGTTTCATGTCTTGCCGTTGGCAGACGAGATAGCACAACGTCTTCTGATCGAGACTAGAACCTGGAAATGACAGTGTCAAGAAACACCACGAAGACCGATCCCCTGCCACCGAGCTCACCTTTAGGTGGTAGCGCATGAGGGCAAACGCGTCGTAAAATGCGTGCGCTACGATCGGGACAAAGATATTTCCCGTGGACAGCAGGAGATAGTGGAAGAACAAGCCGCCCAAGGTGGCGTTGAGGAAGTATGCCCACGTCGCAGCGTGCAGCGCCTGCCCGTCGCGAAACGGGACGGCACGGCACGACACGTTGCGGCAGTGGATTAGTGCGGTGAGTTTCGGCCGCAAGGGCTCGGGCGCCGATTGTGCACAAAGCGGTTGAAACGGTGTGTTGCGGCCACACCAAGTAAGATACCGTCAAGCACGCAAAAGGACACACCTCCTGGGATTAAGTGCCGAGCCGGGTTTCTCCAAAACAAGGGGGGCACATCCATAACCATAATATGTTGCTGTCGAAAGATCTCGTCGAAATCTATCCACAAAATAATTGCTCGGCGTTTGCACTCCCCGTTGTCGAGAAAATGAGCTTGGGGAAACTTGTCCGAGCGGGTGTGTTTTCTTGGGCGTGTGCTACGGTAAGGCCGCGAACGTGTTCCTGCAGCAGTCGCAAGGTGGAACACCAGCCTTGGTTTGGCGGCGGCGTTCTGATGCAGAGCACTCCACCATGGGCTCGAACGGCTTTCTATGGTAATGCTCGCCGAACAATGCCGGGGACAAATGCACTCACACACACACGCATACACGGGGCTCCGACGAACAGGCCACGACCAGGTCGTCCCAAGTCCGCCGCTCCCCGGATGCTTTCCCGCGTCTCGCACGAACGAGTTCAGCCGCTACAATTATATCAGCGGAAAACACGTATAGCCATGGACGGGAGGCCGACGCCTCGCCAACAGCGGCCAAACAACGCACCACCTCAGACATGCGCAACGCTCTTACAGCGTGGCACCGCTGATCCATCCCGTGGACTGGCTCACGCCTCCGACAACTGCAACATTTAATCACCACACCTCGCAAAAGTATCGGAGCTCATGTCCATCGTTCCATACCATTATCCGTCCGACAGCAAAACTCTCTACTCGTTCACCTATCCCAATGCGGCGGCGCGCAAGGTCATTCGCGATCCATCCATGGCAACGGATGAGACACAAGCAAAAACACCAACCATGGCACAATCAGGGTCTCTCAAAGACGAGCAAGAACATGCACAACACATTTCCGACCGAAAGGCAACGCCGGTGCCCCCACGCAAGGAAACATCTTCGCGATGAAAGCTGCAACCAACTCTGCCGTCCTAAGCGTAGCACACGCTGCATTCGGCTACGTACGTACGGGATAGCAGCTGCGTAAATAACAGCAGGCGCATCGATGCATCTCACCCCGAAAATGACTGCCGAGAGCCCGATGACAGCCGCCGACGGTAAGCCCGTCTTAGCGGCGATTATGAGCGGGAGGTACCCCCGGAACGAGTACTCCTCGGCAAACCCTATGAGCGCCGCCAGTGGGATGACGATCGCGAGCACTTTCGCCGCCTGTCCTTCATACACACGGCCCGACGGACGAGATCAAATAAGCCACATTTACCAAGATGCACATGGTGAAGCATGGGGTTAACATGGAGCAGCAAACCCTCTTCATTCTGGACGTTGAGCGCAACATGTTCACGCTCTTGCGAAGTCAGTGAATAGCCAGTTGTTTCGTGACGTGCTTGGGATTCAGGTCTTGATCAGGGCAAACATATGTTGTACGCCTCACATCGACCCGACGAGGCGCCATTGCGATTGGTGATCGCGTATCAAGCACAACTCACCGCCGCGAGCCACCGAGTGGTGCGTCCATCTGCCCGCTTTCGTTGACTTCTACTTACGGCAATTGTCCGAGCACCTGCTTCGCTTTTTGAAGGATCTGCGAAAGCATTCATGATGGCGTTCTAAAACCACCGCACACTTCCGCTCCTCTGAAGGGGGGTAAAGCGATGCGTCTCCTGCCAGGAAGTCCGTGCACATCAAGACGGGGCAGTCTAAAAGGGGCATAAAGTAGCAACGAAAATGCCGTCTTGGGGCGGCGATATAATGCTGGCAAAAATTCCACCAATGGCACGACGGGGAGTGGACGGGTATCCGCTCACGTTGTACAAATCAGTACTAAAAACTGTTGATTCGTTTCGACAAGGTGCTCCTGAACCGCACGCTTCCCTACAAACCCTCGGTGCGCTTATTATTCAGCCATTCTGCAGCATTTGTCTCGTGACAATCGTGCAGGCTGCGGCCCTCTAAAGACAGCAACGCACCGCACCGTACCTGTCGCTTGGTCCCGAAAAGCTGCACAGTTACGCCCTTCGTTATTTCGTCGACCTTCTTAACCCAATCCCAGTCCATCTTGTCTAGCGCAAGTCCTAAGGCGAGCAGCGGCACCGCGCCGGCTAGCCCCAAGACGACACCGGAAGATGTGAGCATCGCCAAAGAGGCAAGCTGCTTGCCTGGCAGGGCACCATGCATTCAGCACGCGCAAGGTGGATGGAAGGGGTTGACACAGACCGCTGTACCTCGAGGTCCGTAATGTTTTTACAGCCGGTCGCATAGCCCGAGAGCAGCAAAAGGAGATGCGCTCGAAACATTTCAGCAGGGCTTGATCGACCGTGGGCTCTGCGGTAGCATCTGCTCAGCGGTGGGGAACGAGTAGTGTGCTGCAGCAACCGCGAGGCGAAACCTGCGTTGCGAGACTGCAGTCGCTGTATTCCCCCACGCTCCTCAAAAAAATATAGACGGCTGAGTGGCCACCCGGTCTTGCCGCGCATGAAACACGGAAACAGGCGCGCCGGATCCTGGAGAGCCGTAGGGTACAGCGTCTCTAGAAAGCTTCGTGTGTTCTTCTCGCCAGCACCGGCAGTGCATTGCTTGCGACTCAATTCGCGCCGACGCCGTCAAGGTGGAGGAACAAAATAGTTTGGGTCGAAATTAGCCTCCCCGCGAAGGTGCGAGCGAAATCCCGAAATCACCAGTATCTTGCGTACGCCGGCAAACGCAAGAGCAGCACTATTTGCGCGAATAACCATTGGTGTCGTAACAACCCCAAAGGGAGCGATACACCCCTCCTCCGTGCAAGCAGCCACCCCCAGCTCGCGACGGTACTGAGCTTTCTCTAGGACGCTAGGTTTGCTTCGCGGGTAGCGGCAAGTCGGCTTGGCGTTCGAGCTGCGCGCGCATTCTGTAGCTCATTCGACTCACGTATCGCCGGTGTGGCCAGCCAAGAGAGTAGCCCGACGAACGACACCTGAGTCAAGAACACCGACAGGACCGTAACCCAACCTATCCCGGTGGCAGTGGGTTTCGCGCCCCATTCCACCTCCGATACAACAGCAGTAGCAGCAGAAGCAGAAGCAGAAACAGAAGCGGCGGCGACAGCCTCGCCCGCTCCCTCGCTAGCAGGCGCTTCCTCAAGCTGTCCTTCGAGGCTGTCATCATCTCGTCGGGGAGATACGCGCAGAAGGCTGCCGCTCGAGCGAAGCCAGCCAAGTCGCTGACCATGACCTTGACCATGACCTCCTCTCCACATCGGGAATTTGGCTCGCATGGTGGCGGCAGGGGTTGTGGTGGACGGTTGTCTAGAGCTACCCAGGGTGTTTTGCCGACTCCTGCGGTAGTTGGTGAACGGCAGCAGGAGTACATGTTGGAGCAAAACGAAGAAAGGCGTCAAAGGGGGAAAAAAACGTCAGAAACGACAGCGAGATGTCATGGAAGTGAGGGCAGAGGCGGGGGTGCCACCAGTGATTCGAGTGTCGTATCACGCCGGTCCAGCTTAACAAAACGCGGATAGTACAGGCAGATAAAGGTGGCGTAGTCGAAGAAATAGGTCGAATGATACCCTCGCGCACCGCGGCACGCCTTGCTTTTTGTTAACGATAAGTGTTGCTGTTGCTCTGTATCGTCGAAAAGGGGCATCGACAGGGGTAGAGCTGTACCTTTTACGAGTACAATACGAGAGGGGCCCGAGCTAGCCTTGCGCCTTACCTAGGGCCGATTTTGCGTGTTACACGCCCTGGGCAACAGGTAGGCATTTGTTGAGCATGGGTAGATCCCTACGGGTCGAGCCCACAGCAGTAGAGTCTCACCTGGAGCGATTTATAAAGTGTGTTGCTGCTTGCTGCGACAACAGCCTTAGCGGGCGACCATCGTTTTCTCCACCCTCCTGTGAAGGTGCTACCGACGGGACGCATGGCTATCTACAGCGCTGTGTGCACATTGCTTCGTCCCCTCGGTAGCACCTTCGCATTTGAAGTCGTCGGCAGGACATTGGGATGTACAAACTTTGATGTACTGATGTATTGTGTACGGCTCGATCGTATGTACAGTCCATGTGTGTTGGGGCTGCAGCGACTGCAATCTTGATATATATACTCTACTCATAGCATAGGGCGAGCCAGGTTCAAAAGGAGCGCTTCTAAATACCAGATACTTCTTATCTTTACCTCTCACAAATTGTTCCGCATACTTTATAAGTGCCAGGTACGCATCCCTATTATTTAAAAAAACTAACGTGGTGATGATGACGTCGTTTTGGACCTTCAAAACTATCCTTGTTTCAGCACGCTCGGCGAAACACCGGCTCTCCCGAGCAGCGCTCGACCTCCGGCGGATGCGCGACCGTCCCACACCCTCTCCACACAGCAGCCCTAGGTGTCCCCGGTGAAAGAAGAGGCGCAAAATACGTTCTTAGCCAGTTTTTTTTTTTAACAGACCCAAAAACAAAATAGCCACACTTCGAAAGATGCTTTCTGCGGCTTTCTTGAAGACAGGCCAAAAACACAAATTCGCCCGCGGCGAAAAAACGAAAAAACGGACCAAAAAAAAAACAAATCAAGGATCAGGGATGTACGTTACGGCGTTACGTGTAATTGCGCATAACAAAGTCAGCCGTACGAGGCAACAAGAAAATATGCCGTAACAAAATTGTGTCCCCTATCCCCGGTAGGGAAAAGCCTCCATCTTTAGTGGGAACTAATCCAAAGCACGTGGATAGTGAAGGACATGTAAATTAAAAATGCGCAATGTTTTTCTGCAGCGACACGACGATGATACAACTGTACCCGATTTAAGAGCGTCCATAATAAGAGAAAACGGTAATAAGAGCGGTCAACTCGGCTTGTGACGCTTATACTACTGGCGAAACCTACCTGTATATGACACCCAATCGCAGATAAGAGCGGTACGGAGATAAGAGCGGTAACACTGGCCTGTTCCGAGGGGCTCTTAAATCGGGTACATTCGCTCCCTTAACCCTTTTACTTTTTACTACTACTGTGACTGTACAGTAAACGTGCCAGTAAAATACATCTGACTCGAATTCCAAGTTATCTGTCCCCAAAACGGGAGTGTAGCCCTCAAGAAATATGTTTTCTAGACACTTTCGCTTGGACGCACTCCGTGAGGTTTTTCAGGCGATTTTCTTATTGAAGTGGGTTTATCGTTTATCACAGACACAGAGCGGAAAACACGGGGATGGTTATTTTCCAACTCCTTTTTTTGCCGTAACAACCGTACGTAACAATAAATTATTATTTCCCGTAATTACGCGAAACACTCTCCTCAAATCTGCCGTAACATACCGGCATAAGATGCAGTCCTTTCCTGTAGAAACCCCCAAAAAGTTTAAAGAACGTTCGACGTTCGCCTTCGGCGAAAAAAAGAAAAAATGTGCAACATTTTTTTCGCCTGCGGAAAACGTGTTGCGCGATGCGGCGAGGCTTACGTGCGCCAGCGCAACAGATCATATTGTACGAAATACGGCCAGCGTACCAGGTACCGGTACAAATAATTATAAGCACGTACGAATAATACGAACTATTTGCTGTACAGCTTTACAGCAGTATGATATGATACCTACAGCAGCAGTGTTCGTACCCTCAGCTCCTCTGCTGGGTATTTTGTATTTGCTTATCATGTCACGTGTACGTACAGCGTGTACGTACGTACAGCAGTTGTTCTCATGGGTTGCACACCAGAAGCCGTTTCGAACTAGGCCTTGTCGGCAACACCTCGGTGTCAGTACTAGGGTGAAAGCATACCAAGGTGCAAAGCGCAAAGCGATGCACGTTTTGCGGGAACCTTGCGAGTATCGTTAAAGAGGATGATGCAGACAATCGACCTGCCCGGCGCGGTGTACGTACAGCTCACCATGTCGCAGTTGTACTCGTACAGGAGGGAGATTCGGGCAGCACAGATGTCATTGACGCTCTTCTGGTTGCCAGAGCTCTCGGGCAAGCCTTCGCCGGCCATGGAGGGCCGAACGCCAGGGCCATCGGCAGATTCATAACACAATAGTGCAGCGCGATTGTGGTCATGAAAAAAAACATCTCAACACTCTGGGCAGGATCTAAGCTGACACACAGCACTACACAGTGCTGGCAACTCGAACAACATTAATAGCCGTTATCCTCCCCAGATAAAAAAGCCTGTCGACTGCATGGAACTCTCTTCATAGCACAAATATATTATGAAACGACGAAACGCAACGTACCATGTATCATACCAGGTACCACAGGTATATCACAGCATGGGGACGTAGCGGGGGGACGAGGGGAGGGTGGGGGGGGAGCATGCAAGACCCCCAGGGTCTGACTTGCGACGAAAGCTGGGTAAATGGTAGAAGAATGAGTTGGACAGGTGGGAAACAAAAAAAAATAACAACGCCCGTTAGCCGTTAGGCACTGGTCCGTTGGAAATACGTAACGGTCAGCACTCAACTACTGATGAATACATCAGTGTCTTTGAGACAGTTGTTCTTCTCAGAGAGTGAACAACTCTCGCTAGGATCGGTGCAGCCACCCCGGCGCGAATTGAAGGATGCGGCAACCAGTGCTTGGAGACAATCCTCATGGATCTTTCTTGTAAATAGATGTAACAGAACCGGGGACCGTTAGATGTAAGGTGACAGGTGGGGACACGAGGTATCCGCTGCCAGGTTAGCCTATTGATTAGGTTCGATATACTGTCACACGCGTTGGTTGCTGAGAGACAGGAGAACGAGGGCCTTTAGTGCTATTCAGGTTAAGAGATGAAGACTGGCAGGCAGAGAAAAGATGCAACCACATCCCGCCTGTCCCCTACAGAGTACCGGCCTTCTCGCAAGAAACCCGAAATCGGGCTCAGGCCCACTTTCTTATTCTGGGCGCACGCGAAAGCACACTTTCTTATGTTCAACTTTCTTATTTGTGTCATCTGCTGCCAATCCGTCTGGTGGCGGTGGTGCCATGGTGTCTTGGGCCCAGGCCAGCCATAGGAAGGCGTCAACTTTCTTAAAATTTAGGCAGTGACTAGGCTGAGAGCTTTTCAAATTTTCAGGCTGACTTTCTTGCGAGTTACTTTCTCATGAGCGTAATTACCTTGCGAGGTAATCACGTAATCACGTACCGTAACAATAAATACTGATCGAGACGGATCAGCTGCCTCCACTTCTGAGGCGCGAAAGCGCAACCACTACGCTCGTGCAGGACAGGTGTCC
>JAYJME010003664.1:0-11845 GCA_036873775.1 Costaria costata | reverse complement strand
TCAAGGGTAAAGGGAGTAGCGGCAGTAGCAGTATGTTTGGGGAGGGGTTGGAAGGTAGGGAGCAAGACAGCAGGGAAGTTTTCCTGGTACGACCAATAGCAGTATAGACCAGCAACACTGCACGATCTTCTGCGCGTCGAAAGATGCGCGTAGCAGTTACAAACCAGCCATTCTTATGGACAGCGGGTGTTTGGTCGATACTTCTTCGGAAGTGTTAGGGGGGGAGGACTAGGCCCTTGCGCGGGGAGGTGGCTGGGTCAAGGGTATTGCGTATCACCATAGTGAATGTGTCCAACATTATCTGGTGGAGGTATAGTAATACCAGGTAGGTGTTACGTGACATTCCGTGTCCCCTCGGCAGGGGGTTCCAGACTGATGGCGTGATCCTCCGTGACTAATCAGGCTTAGTCGCCTATCTCTGGAGCGTGCAATGTATATCTCCGGGGCGACCAAGATAAACTGAAAAGCGAGACAGGCAGACCATGCTCCAGCAGGGTCACAAAATTACTGGTTGGTATGCATTGGGGTAGGCACGCACGATTGGCCTCGGGCTAAGCCGATCATTTAGCATATATAGCTGGTAAACCTTAACCCATCAACGCTCGATATTGCCCGCGCTAGAGCTAGCTCTGATGTAGAGGCAAAGCTCTACATACGCCTATCCTAGCGGAAAATAAATAACTGGTCGTTCCACACTCGCGACGGGGCACGAAAGACAAGTTCGCGTCTCTCTCATCAATCGTTGCAGCATCCTAACCACCCAACTTACAACGAACCTAAGAAAGGAGTAGTTGCGGTCAGAAGAAGATCAAACGCGCGCACATAACATATGATGCCGTTGCGGAGGGCGCATCGTGTAAAAATGTCTACAGCAACAAGATACTTCGAAATATGTATAAAACGAACAATTACCCCGGAATTATCGCGGTGCTGTCTAGACCCTCTTCCTTCTCGACCCCGGGCACGGCGTCCGCCATCACAGACCATTTTGAAAGCGGCCCCCAACGCCCCTCCGGGTTGTGCATATGCAAAAACCTGCCCTTGCCTCCGGCGGCGTCCCTTTCTCTGCTCTCCACCCCCGCTTGTTGCGCCGCGGCAAAGTCTGCGTGCGCGATCAGCTGCGGACCGCGGTCCAGGATGGCCAGCCCCGCCGGGCGGACCGGGGGCGACTGCGGGTTGTCTCGCGCCCAGCAACGCAGGACGTCCCACACCGCGGCGTCCGGGGCGTCCGTCTTGAGAGCGAGGGGCTCCCTGTGCATGCTGGATGTGCGATAGCCAGCCGCCTCCAGCGCGCCCATGACCTTGGTCGCATTTGGCGGTTGGAAACAGGCGGCGTGTGAGGTAAGCGAGATGGAGGTGGGTGGGGACGACGAGCTGTGGACGGATGGATGCCTTGAAACGGCTAAAAAGTAATGAATTGCCCGCAAGAACGAAAGACACCTCCACTCCACCGAGAATTACGAACCAATAACCTCGACACAAGCAAGGATAAGTAATACTGTACCTGTTCTCTCGGAGGATGTCTGGAGAAACCAAGAGTGGAAAACATGTCCCGTAAGTTGTAGAACAGCGGCACGTCTGGAAGCTCTCGAGACACCGCTTTCAACAAGGACTCCGCTCGACCCGCAGCCGCCAAGCGCGGACGCCGGGTCGCAACCTGCGCCAACAAGCCGGCACCATCAACCCCAGAAGCCAGGCCACCATCTTCCGGAGCATCACACTCCCCTAATTCGTTTTCGTCCGCCGACTTCAGCGCTTCTCCCTCTTCTTCAGCCACCGCCGGCGCCGCCGTCAAGAGCAAAGCTATCGCTCGCTCCACCCACGCCTCGTCGTGCAACGGCCCGCTCCAAATCGGCCCGCCCATTTTCAAAGCGTCCCCGGTCTCCGGACAAACGCCGGTTAAGCTCCGCGGCGAAGACGGCTCGTGCATCCCGCCCATCGCACCACCGCTACCGCCACCGCTACCGCCGCCGCCGCCGCCACCGCCGCCTCGACTCTCTTCTCCGGCGGACGGCGTGTTTGTTTGCGCCATTTCGAGCGGCGGCGGCGGTTCGGGCCGCTCTGGGGGGGGTCGTCGTGGCGCGGGTGCTCTGTCTCTCCGCGGCGCTTGCGGCGGGGGGAGGACCGGTAGGACGAAGAAACTGGGGCAGGTCTCCGACTGCAGGACGTAGGAGGTGCTGTCCCGCGCGGCCGCTAAGGCGGCTCTGGGGGAGCGGGAGACGCGCACGAACACGCGGACGTAGTGGTCGATCGCGACGCTGAGGACGGGGCGGATGCTCCGGCGATGGCGCCCCGCGGCGGCCGACGTGGCGTGAAGCAGGATGCGGAGGGACATCTCGTGGTGGTAGCCGCTCCTGGTGGGCACACTTCCGTAGCGGGCGAACGCGACCCCCGGCTTGTGGCGGTAAGAACGATGCAAAAGCGAGGCGACGGAGAAGGATGGGGGAGCGGCGGGACGACAGAGGGAAAGGAGAAGGGGTCGGGAGAGAGGAGGGGACGCAACGCGTTAACTTCTCCTACTTCTTTTACTTGTACTACTATAGTTGTGCGGCAGAAAGAGAGACTTCCGGGAAAACGTCATTGGCAAAAGCGACCATCCAGCGTGGTAAACCAGGCAGTCCTAATCTTCAAGTAGGATGCCCTTACACATGCACCTGCAGAGAAGAATGGCAACTGCAGCATACCTGTGCCCCGCTGAGGTTAGGCATGTCGGTTGACGTGATGCAAAGTAGTCCGCCGTCTTTCACCGCTTGCACGCCCGCGTCAAGGAAGCCGGCGGCGCAGCCGTAAGGGTCGATGTCGATGATGTCGTAGGTGCCCAGCCCTCCGGCCCTGGCTGCATACATGGTATCCAGTGCATCGCCATGATGTATCTCCAGCTCTTCCCCTGCGCCGCAGATTTCTGCCGCTTGTCTGATCAATAGGAACATGCATGCGACGCATATTCCGCGGAAAAAAGGGTTTTACTATTTATTATACGCACGCACAACCCATAAGAATACGGAGACAGCGAGAACCTCGAGCCAACGAATGGCGACCGCCACTCTCTGCGTGGGTGCGAGCCAATGACAAAGCTTTAGGGTCCTTCCTAATCGAAAAAAAAGTCACGATTCGTAATATTTTTGTTCTTGATGATTTTCATGACAAACATCACGAATCATGACATCAGTTTTTCTAACTTTTTTCAAAAATAAATAAACCACGACTCGTTACATCGTGCCATGGATCAAAGTGTGCCTGATTAAAGCACTACATAACACCCGCGGCACTCAACGGCCAACGGTATCCAAAGGCCAGTATCGGGGCATGACAGACTCTGCTTCGTACGCCGATTGCGGACAGTGAGCGGCTGTCCTATCAGAAACCCGTACGCGCAGGCTAACGAGCAAATACGGCCACGAAACCTCGAGCAGGTGGAGAAACAGCGCGAAGAATGAAAACATTAAAAGGTCGTCAGAGTACCAGTACCAGTCATTGGTACGCAGTCAAAGACTCGCGAGTACCAGCCCTTTGAATGACTCTGTCTCTGGAGTGCCAAAAACTGAAATGACTGAGTACTCGCGAGTACCTAGAGTAACAGGAGCTGAAATGACAGATTACTCGCGAGAACCTGGTGTACCAAACGTCGAAATAACTGGTACTGGGTGGTACTGGTACTCTGACGACCTTTGGAAATATTCTGAGAGCCTCACGGGCCAGGCCGGGCAGACGACCCGTCATATTGGAATCTCGCGGGCTGGGCCGGGCTGACAGCGTGTGAATTCCGTGGGTGGGTGGCTGGTTGGGTGGGTAGGTGGGTGCAGCTCACCGGCCGAGCCGGGCTGGTCGGTACCGGCTGCACCGGCGAGAGTTGGTCTCACACACGCAAAGACCCATAGACCCTTGGATTTGAGAAAAAAATATCGCAAAACGTGATATGTATCAGCTATTTTCGTCAGAATTGAATTGTCACGAATCGTTAGGAACGGCCCTTAGGTGTGCTAAAGCTATTAATAGGCTGGCGCCCGGGTCTATCTTGTCAACAACAAAAAACATTTCCTCGTGACGCGACGGAGTAGGGTCTTCAGAGCGCCGACGCGCGTGGTGAACTGTGTGCTGGAACAGGACACAGACGGCCCACAGGCGGCCGTTTCCTCATGGTGTGGAGCACCGCACCTTATTGTCTCTATCGCCGCTGTATCATAGTCGTTCGCGACAACTCGCCGAATCCCTGGGACCTCTGTCAGATACCTGCAGGCAAGACGACATTTGGTTCAATGGTTGTTACATCATGGGATCGCAAAATACGTTCGTAGGTCGCGCCGGGGTAGGAGATAGGCGGGGTTAGGGCGGGTTTTGGCTGCCTCTTGCTTGCTGCCAGTCTACGCGAATAATAACCAGGAAGAACACTAAAAAACCGCACATCACTATCCGCTCATAAAGACGACCAACTTGCCTCGTGTCGCAATATGGAGCAAGACGTCACGGAAGAAGGCACCATGTACGCCGTATACTTCGTACCGTATACTCGTACGTGTTGCGATGGGGAGAGAGAGGGGTCAAAAACATCGGAACAACATGTTGCAACGCACTCGTAACGAATACAAGCGCCCTCGGGGAAATCGCACCTCAACGCTCGGACCCCACTGGCAGCGAACGCATCAAGAACGGCCATCCCCTCGCCCTCGTCTTCCTCCACGCCCTCTAACTCCTGTGCTCTCAATCTCACCGCATCGTCTGCGCGGGCGTCCCCTTCCCCCTCAACTCTAGTCTCGTCATCCCCGGGATGATCGACCGGAGAAGGAGAAGAAGAGGACACGGAGGATAATCTACGCGCCTTTCGCTTCCTTCTCGTTGAGCCCTCCTTCGACCTTTCCTCGGCGAGCACATTCGCCATCAGGATGCTCAGGTCCCTGTTGATGGCTCCAACTCTGTTGTAGAACACCCCAGCCCCACTGCCATCGCCTCCTTCCGCTAGGCTCTGTGCAATCCCTTCTGCCCCTCCATACACATCGCTAGCCTGGGTCGCTGATGACGCCTGACGTTTGACACGCCTCGTGATTTTCCCTGCCAGCCTACAACCTCCAACTCGTGCCCTTGCTCCGTAGCCGAATGTTTCCGTCGCGGAGCATGTCGCGTATTTCGGTGCAATCGCGCTGAACGCGTCCGCTGCCCTGTTGCTCGTGAGCAGAGCTTGTACCATTGCCATGACAACCGCACGCGTAGTCTGCCGGTTGTTCCGCATGTTGTTGCGGTCTCCCTCTTGTGTGTCGTCTTGTGTCCAATGATTTAGACTCAGATTTCGATGAGATGATTTATATTTCTCCAGAAAATCGGACGCTACAACATATCTCAAACAGAGCACCAGGAGTGGCGGATCTTGTGCAACCCTCTTCGCTGCAGCAGCAGGTATATACGTAGTGGGCACCCTCGAGCCTCGACCTTCATGTTTCATGTTTCATTTGGAGTGAAATTGTGTGTTTTTCATATGACCTGCGAGGCGTTTTCCTTCGAATCGGTATATATTCTGCCGCTTTTTTATCACGCCGCACGCCGCACGACTCAACCGGCGACGACTCGAGACTCGACGCCTCGACAACCGACGGCTTGCATGATGGGCAGCGAGCTGTTGTGGGAGCCGGACAGCGCCAAAGAGACCGGGTACTACGACAAAATATTCGAGGCCGTCGATGTGGATAACTCAGGGACCCTGGACGGCCAAGAGGCTGTCAAATTCCTCTCTCTCAGTGGCCTCACGAAATCCCAGCTCAAGGTGCGGAGTGCAGATTGCAAGTGCAGAGTTACTGCTGTAGTTCGGTTCTTACAGCGGGCTCGTACAGCCTAGGAACAAAGAACGCTCGGCACGGCCAAAGCTACCTGTAGTCGTACACCGACGTCTCGCCCAATGTATACAGCAGTGCAACGGCTGCGGCTGGAGGATCCTCGTTACTTGGGCACCAGGGCTATCAAAACCTCGCTCCCTGCACAAACACAACAGCTGTGTACTATTAGTACGTACGAGTACTATTAATACGTGCGTATCATACAACACCAAAGAAACGTGTCAACACAGCAAGCAGCATCTGCAGCAGCAGAATATAGCATTGGCAGGCGCGCGGCCCATGATCTGCAATCTGAACCGCAATTGCACGCGGTGTTTAAGCGTTTGTCATTTATGCTCCACACCAGTTATCTGTACGAACGGTGACCACCCCTCGCGATCGCCGCTCCGTTTCTTCCACGTCTCTTTCCGTATGTACGTCCGATCGCAGAATGTGTGGTCACTCGCCATTTCGCCAGGGCAAACCACGCTCCAGCGCAACGAGTTCTACGTGGCCATGCGGGCAGTGGCTCTGGCACAGAGTGGTGAAGAAACGCTGACTCCGGAGAGGGTGCGAGAGACGGCTACCAAGTCCGTCGCAACAGCAAGATTTAAAGGGGGAGCAAAGCCGCCCATCACGAGCTCGAAGGGGAAAAAGGCAACCAAAGAGTCGAAAGGGTTTTCAAAGACGACACCTGGTTCGAACAAAGGCGTCGTTCCTACGACACCACCAACTTCCGGGTCGGCAAAAGTAGAAGGCGGAGGTGCTGGCAGCTCCAGGGCAAAAGTCGCTGCTGTTCATTCTACGAAAAGTGAGTTGCAGGAGAGATTCGAAGGTTCCGAGAGAAGGACACAAACAACGACGGGACTAGGCGATACGACTCAAAATCGGAACAGGGCGATATTATACGACTCAAAATAGTCCTGTTTCATCCGACACTTAACGTTTCCAGCCCTACACGGGACCCAGACCTGGTCGCGAAGAAAGCGGGGCGCAAACCCTTTTCTCTCTTCCTCAGTACGTAGTGGCCTCCAATAAATAGCAGATATGACTGCGGGGGCAGGTCTCGTTATAGGGCATTATTTTCTTACGTATGGTCCGGATTCTGGTAATAGTTCGAAAAAGCAACTACTATCATACTACCAATGCTGATAGAGGATGACAGGGGTGAGCTCATACGCGGTTCCAGACAAGGAAAGGAAATACGCGGACGCTGATAGAGGTGAGCGGAAGGTCTCTCTCGCCTTCGTTCTCCTCCTCATTCCAAATCTCCTTTTGTACTGCTTTTAGATATACGCGCCACCAATGAGAAAGAGAAAGATGTCGAAGAAGATCCGGATCCGTTTTCCATGACCGAGAAGGCGCGCGCTAGATACGCGGTGAGAGACAGGGACGTTGTTTGTTTGTAGCTTGCCGCGTCCTCGCTTTTTTTCTATCGTGAAGGAGAAATTTGTCGAGGGTGATTGCTAACTGAAGGTGGTTCGCAGCGGATCTGGGTATGCTTTAAGGACATCGCTACAACAATGAAATCGACGTTCGTAAGGGTCCACGTTTGTTGTACTGTGGCGGCAGTCAATCATCTCTGAGGGTGCTGCTGACCCAAACGTGAGTTGTTTAATGGCGAGTTATTGTGTGTTAAGGGCCTGAAAGCACTCCACAGCGAACCGCGGAAGACAGTTGTGAATGCAAACTAAAATCACAAATCAAACCACGATCATAGAGTCTCAACTCCAAACGTGTGCATAATCTATACCGGTACTTCATTTGGGCTGTTGTACGTCCAACACCTCTGACTAGGCGATTTTCAATAAAGCCGACGATGCCGGGGCCGGATATTTGAGCGGACGCCAGGCAGCCGAGCTGTTCGCCAAGTCAAATCTTGACAAAAAAGTTCTAGCAATCATATGGAGGTAAGGAATGAACAGCTTCCCTATTTTCACCTCCTGACAAAGTGCACGATATGGGCGTACGTGGTACTTTCCTTCGACGAAGAGTAACAGAGGGGTTCGTGCTGATAAGCTGGACCACCCTGAACACCTGCCGCTGATCTTACACGCTACCTGGTATGAAGTTATTGAACGTGCTCGTGGTAGCACACGCCGGATCAACGAAAACGGCTCCAAGCGCAAGAATTATGTATGCTAAATGAATACTAAATGTTATACTGCTGTGCACATCGAAATTTATGGCCGTGCGTATAACACGTATCGATAACGCACGTCCGATTGAAGGTTATCGGACCTTGATGAGGACGGGCACCTAACGGCAGAAGAATTTAGCATCGCACTTCACCTTATCTTCTGCGCGACCAAACGGAAAATCGACCTGCCGAACGAGCTCCCTGCAAGGTAATCCGATACCTTCCCAGCACAAACAGATATCATACCGGTATGGTACGTGGCCTACCGGCTGAAAACTCGGAAAATTGTCAGTTATTTTTTACTTTTCGTCGATGGCCGATGCTTTTCTTTTCTTCAACAGTGCGCACCGTCGGAAGTATACTTGCCGTAGTAAGTAAATGATAGTCGCCTCGTCTCGTCTTCTTGAAGGTGGCTCTTTGCCATATTATGCTGGTATGTCGGTGCTTGACATCTTCTTCAACCCTCGTCCAGTCTGTGGCCAGATGGCTACGAGCCACCCTCCGTCGTAGCTCGTCGAGAGGAGGAGGCGAAGCGAGAAAACTTGTGCCAGGGCAAAGCGTCGAAAGGACGCCGTGCACGAGAGGGCAAAGTCGAACCCAAAGAGGCGAGCGTCGAGACTGTCAGCTCTGCCATGGTAGTCGCCGGGCGTACAGCAGAGAAAGCGGAAAATGGCAACAATAGTGCCGTCGGGAATGTCCACGCTAAGAGCGGTCGGGGCAGCGTGAGAAAGAAAGGGAAGGTGGCTGGTGGTGTCGATGAAGAGCTGAAAACAACAGGGGTAGAAGAAGAAAAAGAAGAAAAAGGGAGGCGCCATAGAAAAACGGGGAGCGGGAGCAGCTCGCCTCAGTCCAGGAAAGAACTCGGTGACGAACGCGCCGAGAGCAAGGCGGGGAGGAAGAAAAATAAAACCAAAGATAACATGAGCGGAATACGAAGTATAAATATGTATCGGGTGTGTATCAAAAGGGATGCTCAAGCAGGACACGGGGAGAGGGGGTGGGAATTGTTCGCATGAACGCCATGACGAAGCCAGTACTTATCGAAGCCTTCCCTTGCCCCGCAGACGCAGGTATTAGCGACTAGCCAGGCGAATCCCTCGCCGGATGTCGCGGGACAGGATTCTTCTGGAAAAGGTTTTGTTGCAAGCGCTGGGAATGCAGCTGGGGAGGAAAACAAAGCAAACAAGACAAAGGTGAATCCTGGTGCGGTCGTAATATGCTGTTTTTTGTGTGAGCGGTGGTCCGTCACTCCTTCGCGAGGGTGGCAACGTCGAGGCCGACAGGCCTAAGATAACCCATGCTCGTGCCTACTCTTGTCGCTAAGGTAAATGTCGTGGTATGAGCCAGCCGTGTGTGTCATTCGGTGGAGGAAGGCAAGCCCCTCGTTCGCTCGCCCCGGGTCTTGAGGAAGCGCTTTTTCCCGTTGTCTGCGTATGTGAGCGCGCACATGTGTGTGTATTTTATCGTACGCTGTCGGGCACAATCTTTCCTCGGATGCTCATGTCAAACCGCAGCGTGGAGAAAGCACAACGGCTCTCGTCAAACTTCACACGTAACTTCCACCTTTAAAACATTCTGCCTGTAAGCGTTGTGGTTCTTGGCACAGCCAGTCGTCTGTCTTATTCGTTGACTTGTTAGTCTCCCGCGCCGCGTCAAACACGTTGGGCACTAACTACTATGGCAAGCGAAGACAAGGAAGAAGAAAAAGCGCAGCCCGCTGGCGTCAGAACACCCGCCAACAACTGATCTGCCGGACGCGGGCGGCGCTGTCGGCGGGAATTTGGACGGGGACGAAAGTCGGACCGTGGGGCCTCTAAGTCCGTCCGAGAGGCGGGACAGAAAAACTCGGGCGCGCGCTGCCAGGATAGAAGAAACGCGCCTGAAGAAGAAGGAGGCCTTGAAGGACGAGAGGCTGGCAAAATTAGACCATCAGGACGATTACAAGAGCTTCACCTTGAAGGTTGGGCCGGACACAGAGTATTTCTTCCTTTGGCTGGCGGTTTAGCGGTCGACGAGCTCGTACGGCGTTGTCGTTGTTGTTGTTGTTGCTGTGCACCTTGCTTGGCCCGAATATATTGCAGTGTTGGTCCGAGTTTTGTGTTCTTGAAGACCTCGAGAGGCTGTAGGTTTCTTAAGAAAGGCGATTTAGGATTGCACGGCTTGCCCATAGCAACGTAGGTAGCCGAGTTATAGCCGGAAGGAAGCGCCGATGACTCAGACACAGGCCGAGTTTTTGTTTTTTCCACCCCCGTCGTCCCCACCCCTACCAATATATCATGTGTGTGTGTAGTAGTGTCGAGTACACCCCCCCCTCGGTGAACGTGATTTCACAAAACGATGGGTGTTTTATTTGTTGGCAACTACCAGGTAGGCCGCATGGTCCCAATGTTTCAGTTTTGCCAGAAAAGGGTTCCATTGAGCCATTTATAGGTACAACTGAAAAAAAGAGATGAAGCCCAACTTGAGTAGACAAAGAGAGGTGTACCTGGAACCTTAAGCTTTCAGCCAACAATAGGTCACCTGTGTTGCACTGCCCACCATAAAATCGTGATTTGGCCGAATCTACTTTCAGCGTCGACAACTGGAACCACAACACTCTTGATTTTTTCCTGTGGGACAATATGCAATCCACCACAACTCCATCAATATCGTCGATCCGAATATCTCCCGCCCCCCAAAAGACTCCTTGGCGCACCCACAGCAGTGTGGCAAAGTGGCAGCCGATTCCGTGCCCTCTACGGTGCGCGACCTCGTCGCTGAAGTTTGAAAATGTGGTTCCAGGTCGTTGCTCTTGTACTGTAAAACAAATTGTTTTTCACAGCTCAAAACGAGTCTTTTTTTCGAAAAAAAAATATACGAGTACTCGTATACAGCAGGAAATAAATGACTGCGTTTTTGTACACGTTTCTTTGATTTTCGAGGCACACTTCTGAGGTCGATTGCGCCGTCTGTAGGATCGATCCCGATATCTCCCGCCCCTGCAAACCTTCCTTGCATGTATACACGGGCACAGGAAGAGTCCTGGGCGATTTCGTCCACGCCTTCCACCGCGACCTCGGCCGTGAACATTGTCTAAACAGGCGGCGTAATTGTTTCGACCGAAGCTGCTACCTGCTTCCATCTGCGGAAAACTGAATTTATCCAACTCTAGGAGGATCAAGCACCATCAAGCTACCGGACAGGCTCGACCATGACTTGGTTGAACTCCTCTGCGCGTGGTGTGTCACTTGGAGGCTTCTGTGGGGAGCACGGTGTCTGTGAAAAGGGCCTTGTGAGGGGCTGATATTGACCCAACCCCGTTTTCCACAAATCAGGCGCTATCTGAAAGTAGTTCATTTTGGGTTTTGTGGGCACTGCAACACAGGTGGTAACATGACGTTTTCGATTGGCCTTCGTGAAGGCGGCTTGCGCTGTGCTCGAATACTTCGTACCCGGTACCTGGTACCTGGCGTATCGTTTGGGGATATTTGCTCTTCCTCGACGTGGAAGCGTACTGTAACACGGCGGCGGCGACAGCGCTCCCAAGCAAGCATCGAAATATTGCAGAAAAGCGTCTGTCCAAGCTCTTAAGTCATTACCGACGCCCTGACACGAATCCCAGCACCCCTTGCGGCTGGCTGGCCTACTCGTAGGCAATAACAACACTTTTAAGGGGCCTCTTCGGTCAAAAAATAAAAGAGCAAATAAAAAATAAATCCGTTTTTTGTTTTTCAGTTGCCATACTATTTCTGGTATAATTTCTACCTTTTCATGACTCCCTACGGAAAACGACCTTTCTCCAGTTATAATGCTCGGATTGCCGACATGTGAGTAGTTTTGGAGAGCGTCGGTCATGGTCAACATTTGTGTCTCAGGAGGCGTATCGATCAGACGCGTGTTTCATCACGAACAGTGCCTCTTACTC
>JAYJME010003663.1:0-11845 GCA_036873775.1 Costaria costata | reverse complement strand
GATAATGATAATGATAATGATAATGATAATGATAATGATAATGATAATGATAATGATAATGATAATGATAATGATAACGATAATGATAATGATGATGATAATGATAATGATCACCCCGCGCACTTCTGTAGCATTGCGTACTCTACCGTAGCATGTGCGTCTAACCCTGATTATAATGATAATGAGAATGATAATGATAGTGATAATGATAATGGTAACGATAATGATAATGGTAATAATCGCCCCGCGCACTTCTGTAGCATTGCGTACTACTGACGAGGTGTTTGCTTGGCGTACTGCTGCAGGCCTGGCACTAGTTACAGCGCAACATCAATGCCAATTAAGGGTGCAGTCTACCATGTTCCTGACCGTGTGTGCTTCCGAGGCAAAATCGCGTTGAATATGATCATAAAAATACCGGCGAAGTTTTTAAATCGTAAGCAATATGCCTTGACAGCACGTAAGACGAGGTTATCATCGCCGGGGTAGCCGGTATGGCAGGCTTCCCACGACATGCTCGCTGAAAAGCTATGTATAGGGTCACACCACATCTGGTCTGTCTTTGTTTTGGCCCACTCGCTCGACAGGTGACTCGGTCCCTGACCAGCTGCGCGAGTTTCTAGCCGGTCTGAGACGCGCGGAGCAAAGGGGAGCGTTGTTTCGATTATGCGGCAATGACTGGGTGGAGCCTCCGGAGGCAGTCGTGGTAGCCGGTATGACGGCCGTGACTAGTTACTTCGACGATATGTATTCTTCACCTCCCAGGGGCCGGCGCAAGAGCGTTAAGGTCGTGCTCGTTGGGCAAGAAGGGGCAGGGAAAACGAGGTGATACACCCGACGGTTTCTGGTAGTGCTCCTCCCCTCGCTGGGGTTAGGGTTAGTGGTAGGATGGTAAAAGTCAAGGCATTGTTGCCTTTCTCATCAAGATACAAGCGTGAAAGTGGCCCAACAGCTCCAGGTCATAAAACTGTTATGAGCTCCAGATCACGAATTGAGCCCCAGATTATACAATGTTGGAATAGTTGTATTGTGAGAAAGTGACGAAAGTCCACTCCGATCGCGATGGAAAGTTGTACACTATAAATATGGAAACAATTTGGATGAGTTCGGAAATCTATTTATTTATTTTTAGTGAGAGGCAATTTAAGAGCGGTCGCTATGCTGTCAAAGGTGGGTAACGTGGCTGCCTATTGTTTCTCCAAGCATACAGGGATTTAGCCTGTTCGTTTCCACGTGGTGGTCAACTATGTTATCGGAGTTGGAAATTGCGGTAGCCCTTCCTCCCCCCCATCGTGATTTGTGCCAGTGGTTCTGGGGTCCTCAACGACTAGTTTACACGCAATTCGTGTCTTCACTGGCTCGCGTCATGTCTTAACTTTTTGTATCCGGTTTGAGGTAGCGAAGTCTGCTTCCAATGAACGGCTGAAAACCGCGCCGGAGTGTTTTGGTTTGTCTTGACTCAAACAATTTTTTCTAATGATCTGGCAAGCAGTGATTCCAATCACATAAAAAAGGAATCAAGGTTGAGCCTGTTGCGGTGCGGTGATCATGCGCGGGTATTTACTCTCTGTTCATACTTCGAAGTACTTCGTACACCCAACATCATCGACGCGTTGTAGACGATCTCGAGGTAGGAGTGCAGCCACGACAAAGATCCGTTGGGAACTTCTATTCTAAAATTAAAAACAACGACAGCTGTGAGATCGAAGATTTCGTCGAAACTCATGCTTACACGCTAAGTGGTGTATTTCCAATACTTCGATCGCGCGTACTACAGTACAGTACGGGTTTTATATAATCTCATGAGGCATGTATAGTCCTTACTGAGGGTTGTGCCATTTCCGGAGGTGTCCCCAAGCGCGTGCTTGTGACGGACAACACCAGGAGGTAGTGGTGTCAAATATTTTGGTATTCCAGGCTTCCTTCGTCTATTTCTTTACAACAGCGACGGCCAATGAGCATAATCGTCTGTTTTCTTTCGTGTGGCGTTGAGTATCACATAAGCTATATTTCCATTACATCGCAACGCTAGCTATTGATGTGCCTAGGGGTGCACGGTTATTGTACGCCATTTTGAAACGTAGGTTCATTTGTAATCCCAAACTCGTCTTACAGGTACCCACATGTGATCGCTGGCGTGTTTTTTGTTGTGCAGCTTGCGGCAGAGTATGAAGACCGGCCGCGCCACCCCCACCGATGGATCTTTCCAGAGCACGGTCTTCGCAGATGTGGAGAGCCTGGAGCTCGACGGCGTCTCCGTTCGCGTGTACGATTGCGCTGGACAGGTACTCTACTATCGCGGTGCTAATTAATTGTTTCGGAACTCGCTTGAGTCTCCGAGCACTGCAGTATGTCCCAACTGCAAGTACTTAAGGTCCGATACGGCAATACCCCTGGGCTGGACTGATGGTAACAGGTTATTGCTTCTTTCATTCGTACCATCGGGTAGACACGATTGCATCAGATCATTGCACGGTTGATATTTGATATTTGCTTGAATCGATGCATGTTCGACAGGTTGCCTACACGGGGCTGCTGCAGATGTTTCTGACGCCAAGGGCCGTTTGCCTTGTGGTGTGCGATGCGGGAGCGTTTGGGCAGCGGGGCAGCGGGGCGCATGATCAGCTAGAAGAAGACATCGGCGTCCTCGACAAACTACGCGTTTGTGATTGGATGCGATCCATTTCTCAGCGCGTTCCCCGAAACGATGTTATCCTTGTCGCCACCAAGTGCGACCTCGCCGGTGGGAATGATTGTGACATAGCCTGGAGAATGGACGCAGCCTGTCGGGCGTGGCTAGCAGCGTGGGTTAAAGGTGGTATGGAGCCCGTGCGGCTGGAGGACGGGGTGTGCCTCACGAGCTGCCGCGAGTCAGCCTCAGGGGAGCACGGAGAGCCTACTCCTAGAAGCCCCGGGCTGGGGCAAGCTTGGGAATGCGACTGGCGCGGCGACATGGCTGAGGGATCGCCGCCGAGTATGCTCCACCGGGTCGTGAGCAAGAGGGACGGGAGCGGTTTTCGAGGGGCGGAAATGGTGCTTCCCTACAGCTGGGACATCGCCCTTACTGTGCTGGAAGCTTTAGAGCACGGAAGGTGAGTTTTTCTTTTGCGTCGGGATAGGTTCAGTTGGTAACAATTGATATCAAGCTGTTTTACCGTGTATCCGAAATCGGAGGTTGAAACGGAGCTACAGTACTCGTGGCTAGTCATACGTTGAATGAACACTGTCTGACACGGGTGTTGCGCTGTTTTGTTTTTTTGTGCAGAGACCCCGTGGACGCTGTGGTGCGAGGACCGGCTAAAACTGGTGGGGTGGTGGATAGCAAGACAGAGCCATTCAAGGGCATCACGGTAGAAGCGCTCAACGTGAGATGGAAGGCTGCTGTGGTTAGTTTGTCGACGAAAGGTATTTGCGTCACTAACCCGGACCATGCCTTGGAGGGGGCGCTTTCTATCAGGTACGTTGTTGGGGCATCAATTGATAATTTACAAAAGATGAACGAGATGTCTGTGTACTAAATTTACATGTGATTATCTACCTGAGCTCGGACAGCGTGGAGTTTTTTCTTCGCCGTAACGGAACGCCTTAGTTTGGGATTTTGTGGGTGCCCCGGTACGTTTTGTTCGACCGGTGTCCCGTCACGTTCGATGTACGGGGCAAAACAAATGCCGATTCTCTCTAAACGAAGCATACCGCAAGTCGGTTTGCTGTTATCACACCAACCGCTGGCTTGACGCCGGCATCACCTCCCTCCCCTGGCCACCGCGTTCCGGCGGGGTTTTGCAGGGAGTTCGAGGGGACCCTCGTGCGGCATGAATCGTTCGTATTTCTGGATGTCGTCTGGCTGACCAGAATTCTCAAGCCGTTACTAAACCACAAGGATTCCGAGCGCCGTGATGGCAGTGTGTCTCTCGGCAACACAGGCGACACGGAAATCGTCCTCACAGATGAAAGGCAGATCGATTCGTGGCACAGGTTTAAGGAACAGGGCGTCCTTGAACCCGAGCTGGCTCGCGCCATGTGGCCCGGTCTGTTCGACTACGTGCTGCCTACGCTGGCATCGTTAGGCCTCACTTTTCCCCTCGAGGGCGACCCCGAAGAGGGCCTGGTGGTGCTGCTTCGTCTAGGAACAACCCGTCCTAAAAGTGTCGGTGAGGACATTGACGAGTTCCGCTCGCGGCATTCGGCGGTATTGGACGTGCGCTGGAAATTTTTCTGCGGTGTCCCGCCTGGCGTGATCGAGAAGGTCTTGACACGGTGCTGCAGTATTGGGACGGTGCAGACATTTTGGCGTTTCGGCGTGCTGGTGAAGGGGACGTTGAACGGCAGCGAGGGCAGCGGCAGCTTCGCCTTGGTCTTGGAGTATTCTTCTGACAGCAACCAGCTTGACATGAAGGTGTACGGCGACATCTGTACGACCGCCCCATGGGCTGCGCTTGTCTACGCAAATTCCGCCTTGAGAATCATCGCGGTGGACTTTCCCGGGCTACGCTCACGAGCATCTATCAAGTGTCCCCAGCAGAACCACACCGCGCGGATGGCCATCACGGTGAGGCTGTGGCGTGGTGCTTTTTGTGGCGGCTGCAATAGCTTGTGACGCGCTTGCGCACTCTTTTCGTTTTCGCCTTTGCAAAATACCACACGATAGGCAGCACACCGAGATCACGCGTTTCCTTCGGTGGCCGATTGAGTACTGCTGCCTGCCTCTCGACAAATCTGCACTTGCGTTCTCTGCGAAATTCCGTGCATTGAGGTAACATGTTACATCGGGATCGTACCGCTATTTGCGGCGTATGAAAAGCAAAAACCCCCCTGCGAGCTCCCCTTGGCTGATTTATCTCCGAAGCGCTCGATATGCTTGAGGGTCCCTTATTTTATGTGTGGCTTGCATTATACGCGCCACCAACAAAAATCGTCATTGGTCAGGCAAAAGTAAACCATTTGCCAACCCTGTCGCCGCCTGGTTCCGATAACTGCATTGTTTGGCGGGTTCAGTTTCCTGCCCTCCTCCTTCGCTGGCCCCGTACACCTGGTTTAGAGAGTTACGTTCAGTTGCATAATTTTAGTTGACTTGGCCCCCTCTCGGAGCCGTTTCGGTGTATGCTTGCGTTTTTGGGATTGCTGCAATCTATACCAGGAGGATTTTGCATTCTACGACGATGATTAACATGTGAGTGGTTTCTCTCGGAAGTTTGTCGTCTGCGTACTACTGTACGTTGAACGTGTTCCTGGTATGTCCATTGCACCAGTGCCCATGCACCCCCCGACACAGTAGCCTTTGGCGCGTGTCTGACTTATTATCTAGAATACAGTATAGAAATCGAGGAATATTTTATAACTTGACATTAGTATGGTCCACCAATTTTTCAAAAAAACAAAACGCCTGTTTTTCTCCAGAAAAAGCTCATATGGGTCGGGTCGGGGTCGGGGTTGGGGTTAGGGTTAGGGTTAGTGTTAGGGTCTAACGTAGTGTTTTCGGCGTTTTTCGATATATCCCCTCTCTTAACACTGGAACCACACGCGGGCCAAGACTAATTCCCCGATTTCTATACTGTATCCAAGATAATAATCCAGAATTGTGCCAAAGGCGGCTCCCCCGACGCGTCAAAGCGCTTCGCGGAACGTCTGGTCGTTATCGGCAAGCTATTGTTAATTACGTTGCGATTACGATAGTGGCGCCCGTACAGCAGAGCCCCCTATTTGCTTGGATTACAGGCGATAGCATAGACCCACATCTCCCACTTTTGCTGAGACGGTCATTTCGTGAAAGTCCATGTTCACTGACGCCGATGCGCCCTTTCTTTGAACCACCCAGACTAGTGGCCCAGGCGAGGAGCTTCTGCGGGGTCATGGGTGCAGCCGATGCAGTCGTGAGACTGGAGGGATCGGGGCGGCGGCCGCTGAACTTGTCCGAATGGTGGACGTCCAGCAAGTCAGAGGTGTGTGTGCCTGGTTCGATTTTGTGTGCCTGGTTCGATTTTCGGGATTTTTACTGCTGGCGCAACGCTCTCCCTGTTTGCTCTGGTCGCCGTCTCTGCTGTTTCAAATATCTGAGTACCCCTTTTGTCTTACGTTTGTGGACAGTTTCGCAAGGTCTCAGGTTCGCCGTTTCGCAAGGTCTCAGGTTCGCGTGTAGAGTCGGTCAATACGCGATCTCCCACTATCAAAAGCTACGGTGAAACAAATCAACAATATATTCCTTCGTGTGGGGAATGTTTTTTTTCTCCGCATGGAGAGTCGCGACACGTCCGTGGCTCTGTCTGACGTTCGGTAGGTGGACGCATTTCTAATCCTGCCCCCTTCCTTCCTTCCTACTGCCCACTGACTCCTCATACTTTCCTGCAGGTGTGGTGTTCCGCGAAGTGAACGCCAGGTTCGTCGGCGCTCAGCGCGAGTACGCCGCCCTTCGCCCTGCGGTGAGAGAGCTGTCTCTTTTTCGCTACCCGAAGAGTAATTAATGTATGCGTAGTAGTGTTACCGTGGTTGAGACAGCAGCTTTGCTACGACGAGAGTTTGTTGGCTCTGCTTGCCGGTTAAGCTGCGCGATCGGTCGCTGGCATCAAGTACTGTTTGACTTTGCATTGTTTTTAGGCCGATTGTATTATGTTCAGGATGAGCAGCACCAGCTGGACACATGGTGCAGTTCGTGATATTGCGTGGTTTGATGGTGAGAGGACTACCGTGACATGTGGCTGTTCATTTCGTCACACGGTGTGAGCAATCGTGTCACTACTTTGCCCTCTCGCCTGACGAGTAACTATTGGCGTCGCTTGGCACTCCCTCTTTTCTTGGGACAGGGATCGCGAGACCCCCATTCTGACAAGTTCGCGTCCGAGCAGTTCAAGGCCGCCCGGGAAGCGCTCTTGAAGGATATGGAGGAGTACCGGGCGCTCCGTTCTGCGGGTGCTTCTGCTGCCAGTGAGCCTAACGGGCAAACCGATCTCTACCAGTACCTGAAAACTCTTCAGCGCACCGTGGACGACATTCGCGGGCGGTTGGGCGGGGACGATCGTGACGTGCTGGGTGGGGTGGAAGGAACTTTGTCGATAATTGAGGACCTTGTGGGTGCTGACGATGGTGTGATGGGCAGGCTTGACTTCTTGGTGACAATGCTGATGGCGGTGAGGGGGGACAAGGTAGATACCCCCCGCCAGGCATGCGTCCTGCCTGCTGACTATGCCGATCCGCCCGGCCTCTGGAGTAAGCTGCGGAAGCCGGAGGTGTGGACGAGAGCCCTCGAGCAGTGGATCGAAAGCGACTTTGAAGCTGGGAAGGGCGTTTGGAAGAGGAAGATGCGACTGTTTCTGGTTTGTGCCCACACTCACCAGCTCGTTCCATGCGGGCATAGCGGTCGGGGATACGATATCCAACGCTACCGCAAATGGGTACGCCTGACGGTTGACGTCGCGAAGTTCGCGCTTGAAGTGATATTTGCGACGCTAGGAGCAATGACCCTCGCCCAACTCCCGGCCACCGTCCTTGGCGCTGCCGGGGAAGAAACAGTGGCGGCTGCATTGTCAGGGATACAGCAACGGCTTGAGGCGGTAGTTCTCGAGGAAGAGGTAGGAAAAAAAGAATTCAGAATTCAGTGAAAAATATATCCAGGAAATCTACGTCGTCAACCGTAATTTTTCTGTAGTTGTAGAATACCTGGCATTGTATTATATATAGGCCAGACCCTCACCCCCCCCGTCCCTCCCGCCCTTTACCAATATATCGGCTGTGCTGCCGCCCAAGGAGGTTGCTTACTATTACAGGGGTACATAGTTAATAGGACCTAAGATAGTAGCAAAATATATATAACCATATTTTTACTTTGTCTTATTTGGTCCTGCTTACTATGTGCCTCCGAAATAGCTGGGAAATACCAGCACTACACCGCTGCTGGAGGAAGCTACCATGGTGGATAGTTCGTCGCGGAAAATGGCTGGTGCTAGGGTAGGGGGGACGCCTTCAGGTGGATGTTTCCCAGCCTGTCAAAGCCACTCGAAAGAGGAACTACTACCCTATTTATTTGCACTCTCTAGAAACAAATCGCGATGTGCACCTTCTTGGGATGGTTTATTTCGGTACAGGGGGTGCACCTTCTTTTTTCTAAGGTTTATTCCCCACTTGGGGTGCTCTGTACCTCATCATCATCCAAAACCCCCAACTTTGATAAATATTGTGAGCTTAAACCCGATAAACCACCCCATGGCCTAGGTACACAACGAAATATTTTGCAACACAAGAACAGAATCCCGACGATTTTAGGTTAAGGAGCCAGCTAGCTCCGTCGTTCAGAAAAAAAAATCGCCGAAAAGTGTTACTACTGTTGTAGTGCCTCTATCGTAGCACGCGTCTCCGCTGCGCAAAAAAGAGTGAATAAATAACTGTTTTGGACTGCTTCTACAATAGCCCCCCCCAAAAAAAAAACATCAATTTTCTTTGGCGAACTATTAATGGCTTCTCGACACGAAGAAGGATGTCATTTAAACCGTATGTTCACATATGCTCTTGTTTGCAAAGGGCTATCCACTATCGAATGATGACGTCGGGGTGGCAAGAGGCACCGTATTTCAGGAGATGCGGCCGGGGGCTGGTTTCAAAACCGGTTATTTCGTTAGAGAAAAGTTGAGGGGGCTATCGTAGAACGACTCTGTCAGGGGCAATTAATCACTCGACTCAGTTGCCTAACCGCGGCCGTGAAAATCAGGGTATCCCTCCTACCGTATCAGCAGTCTAAGGCCGACACCCCCCGCTCTCCCTGCTCACCTACCCGTTGTTCTAATCTACTGTAGGTCCGAGCGCTGAAGGGAAACCCGTACAAATGCCTGCGAACGTTTGTCCACGAGATGGAGGACACTGCCCGCGTGAAGATCAGCGATGAGACCAAAACGGCGCACAAGGAACGCCGCGCCCCTCCCAGCACCTCCGAGTTCGTCTACTTCGAACAAGTGATGGCCAAGGTGCAATCGCGCGCTGGAGACGGCGAGGCCCAGTGGGTGTTGAAGGAGCACGAGCAGGCCTGGCGCGATGCGATCAGAAACGCTCCGATAGGCTGATGCCAGAGTTCCCAGACTCTGCGGGACTCGACAGTTCTAAATTTTCTGGGGACATTGGTAGGCACGTGGCGGGCATCATCTGGAATTATTGATAGCTGCGTGGCGCCGCCATCCCTAGCGCTCTTCAAGGCAAAGGCTGCCTGCGTTCACACACCGCATGTTTTGCGTCGGGCCTTTTGTAGTATAGTATTGACTTGAAGATATTTTGAATTATATCAGTCAACAGTCATGAACCGGTACACAAACACATTTCGAGAGTGTGTGATACATCCAGAGGTGTGAGGGGACTTTTGTTTTTTAGTGCGACACGCGCTACGACAGAGGTACTGTAGCAGTTTTTAGCTGAATTATGTTCTGGGCGACGGGGCTCCTTAAGCCTTTTACTACCCCAAAAAACATCCCACACTATTTCCATGTATTTTTGTCCCCTAAAACCGTTTCCGGCTCTAAAGGGGTTATAACCCAAAATCGTCGGAATATGATGTTTCTTCTTGCAATCTGTTTTGTTTGTATACCTACAGTAGGTCATGGGATTGATCATCGGCGAGCACTTTTTATTTTATCCAATAATGAAGTTTTTAGTTAGTTTAGTTTAGTGTACAGGGTGTACAGGGTATACAGCTCCTCAAGTGAGGAGCCTCAGAAAATCATGGAACAACCCCCCCCTTCTACCATAATAATAGTACTAATAGTACTAATGGTACTATTACGGGGGACCATAGTAAATAGGACCAAATATTGTTCGGAAAAATAGGGAAATATATAGGTTTTGGTGTCCACAGTAGGTTCTATTGTGTCTGCAGTAGGTCCTATTGACTACCAGGTATGGACCAAATACTGTTAGCAAAAATAGGGAAATGTCTAGGTTTTGGTGTCGTATTGTGTCTGCAGTAGGTCATATTAACTATGGTCCCCCGTAATAATACTAATAGTAGCATGCGTCGTTCGTAGTCGAAAGGCGGATAGGTGTGGTTGCCTCTTAGGTAGCTTGTTTTCTTCCCTCCAGGCAGAGAATATTTCAAGATGGCGGTAGCTCCGGGTGGCGCAGAAAGTATTCGAGGTTGGATGGTGGGGGCGTTGAGTTTTTCGGACTCAAAAATAGGGCAACGGCCAAAAACAGGTCCCATGTTTATGTTACTAGCTGTAGCGTTCCATGAATTTCTGGGGCTAGGTGTATTATTAATAGTAGCGTTTTTGGTTGGCAAGCGGGGGGGGTACAGTCTGTAATTCCCTTTGTTACGTTGCCGTTCCTGGCGCCATATAGGCGAGCGCTGCCTGTTTATATACTGCGCGTAGCGTTTGGTTGGACTTTTTGCAGCGCTGACTTTAGGGTATTTGATGTGGTATCCGTCGCCCGTGCCGGCAATAATATGGTGAGGGGCCACTGTACCGCACATCCTGTTCGGCCATTCGTACTGCTTGTGGAATCCCTCTGCGGAAGGGCGTTTGTTTGTTTTTCGTTGTCTTATTGATACCTTGTACCTGGTATTAATTTTCTCTCCAAGGCTGGGCAGCCTCGGAGGCGTGAACATTCCGCTGCAGTACCGTTGAGCTAGAAATGTAGCAGAGGGTATCTAGTATTTTAGCGCCGACGCTGGTTTGTTCGACAAATACCTTTGCCATGGGCGCAGGTTTTGTGGATACGCAGATAACTTAGGGTGGATGAGGTAGACGGGGCGGGTGCCTAAAAGCTAGAGACGCAGGGACGTCGTCGAGGTGGCCGGGTGTACCATACCTCGTTTGGAATTCAAGGAATTCAAGGGGCGCTCCCGGAATTACCTCAGGAATGACCTCAGCAATTCCGGGACTGAACTGTTGCAAATGCGGTGGACCAAGATTGCCCGGAATGTGTCCAGTTGGTCAGGTCTTGACGAGACAGTGCAGGGGGGCTCACACGGATATGTATTTTCTAAGAATGTCGAGTTGGAAGAACACAGGGAGAGTTCCTGTAGAGCGTTAGGCGACCGCCGCGTTAGAGACCACCATGCGGGTTGTGGCCAAGGGGGACTGCTGCATTACGGGACCGCCGTAGAGTACGACCAAGCGGGTACGACCAAGCGAGACCACCGCTCCAGGGGGGCGCCGATAAGGATGAACGAGCGGGCCGCCGTCTGAAATATCCAAGCGGGACCGCTGCTTCCAGGGTTGTAGCGTTCGTGTCACGATAACGATGGTGTCGATGGACCGAGCAATCGGACATGTTCCGAGACGCTCTGCGTTAAAAGCAGTAACAGCTGCAGGTTGATGGATCGAGCGGCTCTACGCTTGGAAGGACGGTGTAAATATATTTTGCCACCATCTCAATTATCATCAGGTCCGACAACCATGACCAAAACACGAAGGGATAAAGCCGTGCGCTGATGTTCGTATACGATATCAGTTACTGTACTCAAGTAATGATTTGCGAGTTTCTACATGTGTCACTCGTGCGGCGTCGAAACGATGCTCAACACTCATCGTAGTATGAAAATGTCGGTATTGTATCGGCGTGTGATTTCAAACTCCTCTGTTTCCGCCACAACCTCTTGCGGAAGCAGTATATCATACCTGGTACCAGGTATATTTTACGATTGGAAATGTGTTTACACAACTGGAGTACGTCGGTGCGACTTCGCACCTTCAAACTAATGGTTGCCAATTGGAATGTCAAGCATGTTTTGCGTTCATGGCAGCATTTGTGAAATATGGTTGGATGCCACTGTACAGTTCAGTACTACTGTATCAGACTGTAGAGCAGGGCAATCGTTGCCCTGCTGTTCCCTAGGTGTTACCACTTAGTAGTAGTTTCGTTGTTTTGCGTT
>JAYJME010003662.1:0-11848 GCA_036873775.1 Costaria costata | reverse complement strand
CAGACCGGCCCCCCCCCCCCCCAGCGATGTTGCCGCACCATACATAAAGCCCCAGCTGACGACACAACCCAGATCTGCTCGCTCCAGGACTTCTTCCGCTGCTGCTGTTACTGCTGCTTATCATGGAGTGCGTGCGGCTATGCCGTTCGACTTCTTGCCACCCGGACGAAATCCCATCGTTATTTGTACCGCTCCAGACAGCCCTCGATTGCCCCGCGTCCGTTTCTTGCCACCGCTATTCTTTCCAGTACCAGAATACGCGCGGCGATCATGCCGCGCGACTTTGCCCTACCAAACGACCCCCCCCGGTAGGGTGGACAAGGCTGGCGGCCGCGTGGCTTCTCACGGAACTCGTATGCAGACACATATCCCATATCTTCTGCTTCCGCAACAACTGAAATGGAGTGCGTAAGGCAAGTGAATGCCGTCCGACTTGAAGTCACCCACTCGCAACACACGGCAGGAGTGCCTACCGCTGTGCTTCCACCGTAGGACGTTTAGTTGCTGCTGTAACACCCCCCCGGCCGCTGTATACGGTGAGGGTGTCCTATGCTATGCTTCCACCATGCACATAAGCTGCTGCTACTACCTTCCTACGGTTATGCTCTACCGCAGGGATTTGGCTACTACTGCCGTACACAGCAGTATCTGCTCCCTTACAACGACGTCGCCACCACAGCATCATCTCCGGGATCCTCCACCACCGTGTACACGGCTCCTTGTCCACCCCCAGGCTTTCCTCTCGCCACATGCATATATACCAGTATGACTTTCACAATCTATCATAACCAACCATACATAATGCCTCCAGCGTCAAAGCTCAAAGGTACAACAATAATTATCACGACCCGACTTATTGGTGGATATTTTATATAGCTCTTCTTAGTAGCCTACGAAGTCACGTGTCCGTAGAGCAAGTTTGGCCGTCCCAAAAATACCGTCCCCCGCAGATCATCTGTGATACAAGTCAAACGATAGCTCGCCTATCAAGCTTGCTGACTGAGTCTCGATCACCATCCTGTGCTCGTCCGAAGCGCCCGTCAAGTCCCGCTTTGGCAGCGCGACATGAAGATCAGCTCATGTTAACCGTTCAGCACACGTGTCTGCTGCTTGGCAGGTTTACGGCTGTGCTTGTATACTCACGGCTGGAAAAACAGGCTCCATCATCTTCCGATCAGAGCTGTGTGCGCCAATATGTTCGGTCGGGCAAAGCCTCATCACTGAGCTAGGCGCCGCTTAAGAACATGTCGTGTCCCCTCCATCTAGGCAATCTTCAAGTCAATCCTTAGACGGCCCGGGCGAGGCCCACTGTTGACCGGCCTCGCTTTACACTAGCCATCCAATTCCTCGAGAGATGACAGAGGTTTAAGAACAAAATGCTACTCATCCCCAAAAATGTTGAAACGATTAAATTATGCCTTAATATGCAAGGGCGGGCCTGCCATGGAACGGTAGAATCAGCTACCAGGGACACTCATTTTTGCGATTGCTTTGAACAGTTAGGTCGAGGCCGCCCAGTAGCTGGCCGTGATCGTGGCAAGGGCGAAGGCTGATCATCCCTGAGTTCCCCCGTGAAACTATAAACACAACCTGCTACCTTGCTCAGTGCATTGAAGTTCATCACTGGACCGTCAAGGTCTTGTACCTATGGTCAGCGGACGCAGGCTCCGCTCTGTTAGTCGACCCACCCCACTACGTTTGCATCGCGCCTAAGGTTTTTATCAGCGCTTGCGGCGGGTCCCGTCCCCCCTGAGTATGGTTTTTGCAGTACCCTGGCGTCCTGCTGCTCTCCACATTGAAGTATGGTCTCTTCGTACACATGCTGTACGGCTTGCAGTACGCTGCCGCCTTGCGACCTTTGCCATTGAAGTAAGGCATCTTCGTGCAAGAGCCATGTGTGCAATGCCTCCTGCGGAAGTCAGTCATATCGTTCTCAGCATGCTGCTTGCGGTTCGCTGCTATCTTGCTCTCTTTGATGTTGAACGAAGATCGCCTTGTGCAGCTGGAATGTGACCAACGGCTTTCCAGGACGTTGACCGTACCGTCCTCAGCATGTATACCCTGCAGTACGCCGCCCGTCCTGCTGTCCTCTACGCTGAAGGAAGGTACCCTCGTGCAGGTACTGCAGTGTTTAACAATGTTGTTGGCGGACTTCGACCATGCCCTCCTCAGCCTGTTGCCTGCAGTAGGCCGCTGTCTTGCTGCCCTCGACATTGAATTGAAGTGTCGTCGTACAGGTGATGTTTGGACATCTCTTGTGGCGCGTGCTGACCACATGCCGTCCTCGGTGTGCTCCTTGCAGTTCAACTCTATTTTGGCTGCCCACTACATTGAAGGAATGTCATCTACTGCAGGTGGTGTTGGCACAACGCCTTTGGTAGACGTCGACCATGCCGTCCCCAGCATGTTGCATGCAGCGCACTGCTGTCTCGCTCCCCTCGACATTGAAGGATGGCGTCTCGGTGCAGGAATCATATGCGTAGTGCTTGCGGCGGACGTTGGCCATGCCCTCCGAGGCATCCTGCTCTCAGTACGCCGCTGTCTTGTTCCCCACATTAAACGAAGGTTTCGTCGTGCAGGTGGTGATTGCACAACCTTTGAGGCGGACGTCGACCATGCCGGCCTTAGCGTGTTGTTGCAATATATGCTCGTTTCGGGCCGCCCCCAACATTGAAGTAAACTTGCCTATTGCAGATGATGTTTCAACATCATTTGTGGTTGACGTCGACTATGTCGTCCTCAGCACGTTTCCTGCAGTACGCTGCCGTGTTGCGGCCCTCGACGTTGAAACAAGGTGTGTGGCGGACTTTGGCCATGCTGTCCTCAGCATGTTGTCTGCAATAGGAATCCGTCTTGCTGCCCTCGACATTAAAGTCAGATGTCGTCGTGCAGGGGGTGTTTCAGCATCGCTTGTGGCGGACTTCGACCATGCCGTCCTCAGCATGCTGCCCGCAGCACACGCCGCCGTCTTACCGCCCTCAACATTTAACTGAGGTGTACTCGTGCAGGTCACGTTTGAACAGCGTTTGTGGCACACATCTGTCATACCGCCCTCGCCATGTTGCTTGCACTACAACGCTATGTTGCTGCTCGCTAAAGGGAAGGAAGGTCTCGGAGGGCAGGTCGTGTTGACACAACCCTGGTAGCAGACGTCGACCATGCCGTCCCCAGCATGTTGCATGCGGCACGCTGCTGTCTGCTACCCTCGACATTGAAGGATGGGGTCTAGGTTCAGGGGTCATGTGCGCAACACCTGTGGCGGACGTCAACCATGCCGTCCGAGGCATCCTTCTTGCAGTATGCCGCGGTGTTGTTGTCCTCGACATGGAATGAAGGTGCCGTCATGAGGTGGCCATGTCACAACTCGTGTGGGGGACATCGACCACGCCAGCCTCAGTGTGTTGCTGGCTGTACACTCATTTCGTCGTGTTGCCCGTGACATTGAAGTAAGCTTGCCTATTTCAGGCAGGGTTGACAATGTCCATGTCATCCTCAGCTTGCCGCCTGCAGCAAGCTGCCGTTTTTCTGCCTTCGACAATGAAGGAATGTGTCCTCGTGGCAGCATCGCTGCCCGCATACGTAGAACAGGAATTCATCAACATGTTGGCTGCAGTACGCCGCCGGCTTGCTGCCTCGGACACTGAAGGCAGCCCCATTGGTGCAGAAAGGGTTTGAACACCGTCCCAATACCGCCCACAGTTGGGCCAGTCAAAGGTCTGGCAAGGAGTGATGGGTGGGGGGAGGAGGGCGGGTGTCAACACCACGGCATCGAGCCATGGTGGATTCACGGCGTAAAGCATGCCATTTTGAGACTGTCGATCTTCCGTTTGCAATTGGTTTGGCTAAATTATACAGCTCTTGACGACATAACTAGGTGACACATAGCGACAAGCCAATCTACAGGTTTCCGCCATGGGCGTTTATGTTGTATGGCGTTTGGGTGGAGGATAAGTGGGGGGTGTTCGAGGGATGGCGACTAAAGGGTGCCTACAAACCTCTGGGAAGAGCTTGGCAGTATTAAGAACGCACACAACGGCTGAGCGAGAATAAATCGACGGAGAGGAGGAGGCCCCCTGATATGTTCCTTAAGTGGTTAAGCTTCAGTGAGATATTCGAACAGGCGTGCAAGACGGCGTCGAGGGAAGCGCATCAGTAGAAGAACCAAGCAGATTAACTAGGTTTTAGTCATGCTGGGGGACTATAAACCAGTGAGGTCGATACTCCTGCGTCACACGATGCGGGGCAGCGGGAACCGTGCACAGAGTCATGGCATGTGGGTCGTGCCGGTTCCGGTTTATAATGCACGCGAGCGAACCCTGGCCTTGGCGTAAGCAGACAGGGTACGACGGCAGTAGTAGAAAGATCCTACCCCGTCCGATCTAGTATAGACCTTTGCTGGGTGGCTCGCGAAGTAGCCATGAGCCAAAATAACATATTCCGCGTCTTGGAAGGTTGTCATGAAGCCGTCAAACGCATTCCAGCAATGTTGTTTCACATCGTTCATTCGGTAAATAGAGGAAAACACACAGTATGTTGTCGGCCAGAACCACCCAAGCTCGGTTCTGTATCGTTTCGTCTCGTTATTGTTGCGTTGCGAGGGTCATGGACAGATATAAATCATTTTGAAGACCTCAATCTGCGCGGGAAAAAATGAATCATCGGTAGAGCGTAACAGGCGATGGATCAGGCCGCCAGTGGTGGTCGATAGTTACAGGCCAGAATGGACAGGACCGAAGCAGCACACATAAGTAGTAATAAGGCACGCGGGTCCAGGTACTACAGTAGTCCAGAATGAACAATGAGCTGTCAACGGTAGTAGACGGGTCACTAACCGGCCAATTGGATAGTATACATTTGTATGAGACGACTGGACATTAAATTAATGTTGGTCCCGTTTTCGATGTTACACGTTAGATGGAAGCACTGCTTTACGTTATTTTATCCACAGCTGTAGTATATCTACAAACCAATATTAACACTCTCATACGTATGCAAAAACGTATTGTTTACACTGCTTTCGGTATTCATTTGAATGCCCAGTTAGACTTCTGAACACCGGGTCCAAATCATTGCACGGCAGGGATGTTTTCTACGCCTTCGCATCTCTACACTGCTGTACCAGAAGCCCGAGTAGTTTCACATCGATGTAAGGATACGATTATTCGCGTGAAGGTTAGCTTAAACAAGGTCCAAAGCCACCCTTATCCCGGCGGGCTCGTAGCTTTCTTCCCAGACACACTCCAAGTTTTGCAGCCACAGAGTACCCAAAGAGCCCGCCGATCGTCCACCAGGCCAGCATGAGAGTGTTTTCGGCCCCCCCTTTCTTACTGTGCGGTTCCTAGAAACGTGTAGACCGTACAGTGCTCGCTCGGTATAAAAGACAGGATCAAACCAAGAGGGTTGATCGTTTCGCCGGGTCTTCTTGCGGTATCTAGAGAATATACTTTCCACTCCAGTCAGTCATGTACACTGTTTGATTTGTTAATACAAGTGCCTGCGAGCTTGTATACAGTTGCATGCAACTGCCACGCAACTTCAGGCAAGGTTTATGGTGGCATTTACTATTGCTCCCCTGGTCACCGTGATCTAGAGTACTTCCAAACAAAGCGCCCTAGAAAATTTGAAGCACAGCGACCACATGTTTTCCCAAGCACAGCGAGCTAGAGTCTTTCCAAGCGTCGCGACGTGGAAATGTTCCCAACACAGCAACCGAGCAGGCTTGTGGGGTTAGAGTTAGCGGTAGGGCTAGGGTTAGGGTTGTAGTTAGGGTTACAGATAAGTGTTGTCATGGCTGGGGTTGTGGCTGCGTTGTCACAGCCACCAAAAACAGAGCACATACTAAGAAAAACAGATCCACACCTTCTGCGGCCAACTTGCATGTATTTGCATGATTTTTGAACGAGCATCAATTAATACATATTTTGCAAGCTTATAGGTGAGTGAATGCAACCGCAACGCAAGTGGCTGCAACTGCGGGACACTTGCGTCCAACTTGCATAGACGTACGCCATTACATGGTATTTGCGTGCAACCAAGAAGAATTTGGGCGCATTTGCACGCAATTACATGAAACTGCAAGCCTGCGTGCAACCGACAAGAAAACTAAACACCGTGAAAGACCGGCCTCAAGTCAAAAGGCCTTCGAGTTTGACGACAAAACGTTGTTTTCCTATTGGTTAGGGGCGTAACACCAGTGCCGTCGCGATGGTGTCGACAAACCCACAGCGGGGAATACCCTATTCCCACATTTCGAAGTTTGTGTGCTTTCCATCTGGACCCCATATCGTCCCCTGAGCGGCTGCGTGCTTCATACTGTTCCCTTCTGAGCTTGTTTGTCCCATGTCGACCATACTTAGACCTAGTAATAGTAGATGTCAATAGATCTGACGCCAATTGATTTGCAGTTTCAACTATTTCACATGTATCTAGACACATCGGATGTTTGGATAATTTGCGTTTGAGATCCGAAACATCAGAACTACTCGTATTGAAACTGCTTTGCTTCTAAGAGAAGTCCAGGCGTACAACGTACGGCCATTTGCACTAATATTTCGGTAAACGATTGGGTTGGGTTCAGGCAGCTCTAGCTAGTACACTGCACCCGGGCCGTGCATTGTCTCGACGAAGCTGAAACAGGTCGTGGCGACACCACGACCCCCGCCGAACCCCCGGCTTGTTGGGCGGGGAGTCTGCCGAACGTGTTCTCAAAGGGCCTCGCTGGAGGCGCCGGGCCGTAGGCATATTTATGCATGATCTGGCGTTTCACTAGAGCTAACAAGCACGTTGATTGTGGGTTTTACGTCAAAGGAAATACAGTGGTGGACTAACTAAAGAAAAACGATAAAGAACGGACAAATAGTATGATGGTAAATAAAGGATCCACAGAGCTTAAGCTGTCAGTGGCTGGGGCGGCTTCGTCAATCGTCCTCACGGCCTCCCTCCCTCCCTCCCTCCCTCCCTCCCTTCCATTTTCTCCCCCCATATCTCTTCTTGTTTGCTCGTCCTGTCTCGGCAACAGGCATTTTGATGTTTTCCGGAAATATTATCAGGCATTTTTGTGCAAACCGCGTTATTAGGAAAGGCACTGTCAACTCCGACAGCTTTGTCAGCCAGTGTAGAAATGCTACTACAGTTGTGTAGAACGACAGAGTGCTTGCAGCGCACACGGGACCAGGGTCCCACCGAAACAAAATATCCCATTAATAAACTCATACTCTTCACACTTCATCAACCTCTCACAGACAATCGGTTCGAGTCTGGTGCAGCCGCCTCAAGAGTGCTACACGCTAGCACAGGCTATACGACAGTGACTACAGCAGTTGACACGATGCATCGTACGTACCGACTGTTATTTGTACTACTGCTCCTACTACAGTAGTACTAATGCAAGTACAACTGCTCTAGCACTACTCGCATACTGTACTGATGTTAGGACTCCACTGCTAAGCAATCTTCACCGAACTTAACCAACTTGGCCAGGCTCTATTATCACTTGATGACTACATCTTCCGTGCCCTCCCGTTTGATGAGCTGGACGACCGAGTTGGGAGCACCATGATGGACTCTTTCCAGCCGCCTCGTGAATTGCCACTTGGATTGCGCGGCCTGAAGATAAGCTCAGGTAAACCGTTGATAGGCCGCGCCTCAGGTTTCCTATTGCGGCGGCAAAAGTCTACGACGTCGGAGCGGAGAAAAAGCTGGGTCGTTGGAGGGACGAAAACCCCGGAGAAGACACTTGGCCGGTTACGATTGTTTATTCTGAACGCCGCATAACGACTGACTGGAGAACAATGGAAGGAGGGGGGGGGGCGATGATGTATTCATTACACTTCAAGCTGCAGCAGGGTCAGTATAGAGGCTTGCCAGGCGTTGGTGAGTGCATCGGGTCAGAACAATCCCGCGGTAGGGGTGGTGTCACAGTTTTTTAGCGCTTCACACGAGGATCATCCGAGACATGACGTGGCCGAAATTCGTCTCGCGTGACCGGACCAACATTCCTGTGCGCTAAGCCTAAACTAATAGGTTTGAAAGTAAAAGTATCGTACTAACCGGCACAGTAGCTACTCACTTAACGAGCATAATATGTTCGAACACTATTGAGCCAAAACGTGGTACCCCTAACGTGGTATTGCTCATCAGCAGATGGACCAGATGATCAGCATATAGTACGTGTTGCGGAGATAGAAAGCCAGGTTTAGGTCAATACGCTCGCCCCACAGTTGCGAGGGAGAGATCATCGTGCATAGAGCCGCGACAGTGGTGCTGTGGTGGTTCTAGTATCACATGCACGCGAGCGGACACCAACCTTGGTGATACACGATAAATAGTGGCGGTGGAGGAAAGGTCTCACCGAACACCGATTACTCTTGTCAGACCTCTGCTTGATCACTCAAGGTATCGATTCGCCACTTCGCCATCCCTCTGTTCAAAGAAGGTTACCGTTCTACCGACATCACCGTAGAACGCATCCGCTCCTGCAGCCACGAAGTCCAGCTCCAGCCAGCCTTGCCGCATTCTTTGTCCACAACATTGCGGTTGCCGCTAGAGGAGTACACCCGAACTTGTTTCTGATCTCGTTTTCTAGTCATTATGTTACTGCCCGGGGATTAATCGGTTACTGTACACTGGACAGACATTCAGGGGGAAACAATCAAAGCAGGCGGTGCGTCAGGCCCCCAATGGTGATCAGGAGTTGCAGGCCACCATGAATGGGAACGATGGGACACACGTACCTGCGATACCAAGGCATGCGGGTCATGGTATATGTCGGGGATGGAGGCAAGATTGTCACCGGTAGTGGTCTGTCCTAGACCGGCCTGGTGGACATCATATACCAGGAACACCACAGCTACGTATGCGCTGGCGTGAGTTAGATATACAGTAGTGTTGTTCCCGTTTGCGTTGCTGCAGCCTTGGTGGAAGCACTGATATTAAACAATGAATAATGCTGCGCGGGATCAGTGTCCTTGATGGGCGCTGCAGTAATCAATATACATCTCTCCAGGGTCGGTTTGGAGGGCTCAATTCCGGGTGGGATCAAGTTGGCCTGGAATCAGTGTATGAAGTGGAAGCAGGGTCGGTAAGGTGTCCCCCCGCGCAGTCAGCTCTCTGACAGGAGCGGGTCTACAAACAGTACCTCTCCAGTCAACTGTAGTCAAGAGAACGACGCCGGTAAATCGTTTCGTTTTATTCGTCTTTCTGACACTACAATATAACGTAGGCAGTGGACACGGTTTAGTTAGTTGCCCCGGGGATGTCTCGATGTCATCCAGGTTCAAGGCGTTGTTGCACGTACGTAAGCATAATACCCCATGACTCTATTACGGGGGCATGCAGTTAATTGGACCTACTGTATGAGACGCAATAGGACCTACTGTAGATACCAAAACCTATATATTTCCCTATTTTTGCTAACAATATTTGGTCCATAGTCAAGAGGATCATCTGTAGACACAATAGAACCCTCTGAAGACACCAAAACCAATACACTTCCCTATTTTTGCTGACAATGTTTGGTCATATTTGCTATGATTCCCCGCAAAACAAACCCTCCGTAAGCAATCACCCCCTCTATGCAATACAAAGTACACAGCCAACCCTGCGAAAAAATGCAATTTGTGCACCAACCGACGCTTGCACGGGTCACTGCTCGGTTGGGGCATGGTCAATTTTGTGTTACGGCTACAGAAAACAACGGGCCGTACGACTCGCGCCCAGTTTGGTCCTACTGCCCCCCCTGTGCTTTCCACCTACCGTATTAATACTCTACTGTACAGTACTGTAGATCGTCGGTAAGATCAGAAACGTACTATACATTGTGTTGGTCGATATATACGGTGCCTCTGGGTACCATAATAGGCTTCTCAAATCGCCTACCCTACAGTGGGTGTATAGATGGCGATACGACGACCGGACAGACCGAAGCCGAAACGTTCAGAGACTTGCGGTGATTTTGGCGACTTTTATTCTGAGTGACTTCCCAGTGACCTTTCTCTCACACCCAGCCAGCCAGTGACGTTATCGCTGCTGCTGTACCAATACCCGCCGAAGCAGACGAGAGGCTGGAACCACGTCTACCCGCAAAAATATTTCACGCCCGAAATATCGTAGTCCTCCTGCAATGCACACTGCGTAGGACAGACCCCTAATGTTGCAGGGTGAAACCTGTGCACGTTGGCCCGACCTCTCACCAAAACGACAGAGGTATCTATATCAATTGAGACAACGGCGGTGCTGAAAGACAGATATGTGCTTCGAGCATTTTGTTTTCTCGGCAGTTTGGAATTTTGAAGCTACAATACGTGCAGCATGCTGTTACGCACCAGGTACAGGCTGGTTCAGGCAAGAAACCCCAAATTATGTCAGCCACGAATGCCGATCGCAATATCTACTCGACTATCACATATTTGGTATCATACTGATCGCCATGGATACTGGAAGAGGGTGACAGAGCCAGTTTTTTTTTGTGTAGGACGTAGGACTGACGGTAGCGCCGAAAATGTGTCCAGACCAATCACAGGCCTTCAAAGAGGTCAATAGAAGTAAGGCGTTCGCTTGGGAAAAAAAACAAAATTTCTGAACGAGCCGCTTCCAAGTGCTCCGAGGCATGTTTGTACCAATTTGCACACACATATTCGAAAAACTGACTGCGTGCGACCAATATTAAGTCATATTTAACTCCCAACATCGTATATATATATACTGAAACCAAGTAATTACCAGGATGAGCCGTAATTTTGCACCTTCACGGCACAAAAGTTGGATCCTGACATTTTGCACACGTGTTCAATGTGCCAACTACTTGGAAATAGTGTGGATACTTTTATGGGGTAGTAAAAGGGTTAATACCCAAATTAAAAAAAAACGAAAACCGAAATTTCTGGCGAAAGAAAAAAAAACACACATGTTATAAGGCTTATTATCTCACGACCAGCCGATCTCATGTCCGCCGACGATGCCATTTGTTATGGCCATTAGTCTGTTGAGCTACTGGCGAAAGGTCAACCAATCGCCTAGCCAAACTAAGCCTTATAACACACACCTGTTTAAGGTTCGGCAGGGGCACATTAAACACGCGTGCAAACTTTCAGGGTCTAACTCTCAGAAACGGCGTGGACATTGGGCCCTGAAGGGATTTCGGGCGGTAGGCTTGAACCAGCCTGTATGCGTTTTTTTTCCCGGCGGTTGTGTACACGTACAGCGCGTGTTATGAGGACAGCATTTTGAGCAGTGCGATTATTGTGTGCTGATAATAGACAACAGTACTGCGGGGGACCATAGTTAACAGGACCTACTGTAGACGCAATATGACCTACTGTAGACACCAAAACCTCTTTATTTCCCTATTATTGCTACGTAACAATATTTGGTCCATAGTTAACAGGACCTGCTGTAGACACAATAGAATCTACTGTAGACACCAAAACCTATATACTTTCCTATTTGTGCTAAAAATGTTGGGGTCCTATTTACTACGGTTCCCCCGCAATATATTATAATAGTAGTCGCGTCCCTAAATTTGTAGTCGTATGGAATTAGGAAGACTGATGCCCTACGTTGCATAATGTGAGATTGCCGCTATTTGTGTTTTCGTATTGTTTTGTTCACTTTTATTTCAATAACAACTCGCAAGAAGAGGCTTCGCCTTCAGCGGTCTTCCGGGCGAAAGCCGTGGTCACAAGTGTTGACCGTTCTCCCTCTGTTAAGGTATTAGTCTGTTGGACTACTGGTAAAAGGTGAACCAATCGCCTAGCCAAACTAGGCCTTATAATACCCCCCCCCCCTAGAACCGCGGGGTCTTCGGGCTTCGTATGGGGGTGTACGTGCCTAGTCCGATGTTCTTAACAAT
>JAYJME010003661.1:0-11848 GCA_036873775.1 Costaria costata | reverse complement strand
CCCCCCCCCCCCCCCCCCCTCCAAGGACGAATTTGAATGCCTATTAAAATAGTTTAGACGTCCATGGGAAGACATTGACGAGAGATATATATATAGCGAGAGCCGGTATTTTTTGTATTTTCGTCGTTTGTGCCCCCCCCGTAAGGCTTATAACCCCTTTAGAGCCGGAAACGGTTTTAGGGAACAAAAATACTTGGAAATAGTGCGGGATACCTTTTTTGCGGTAGTTAAAGGGTTAAGGCTTAACCCCTGCGGAGCCGGAAACGGTTTTCGGGGACAAAACTACTTGGAAATAGTGTGGGAATTTTTTTGGGGTGGTGAAAGGGTTAAGGCTGCTTTTGAAGGAGATCGGCTCTGAAATTAGTTTGGCGGGGGGTTGTTTGCTTTACACTCTTACACCGTCGTATACGGCGAACACATACCAGCATAATACATACTACCAGGTACCAAGTACCTGTACAGTGCGGGCCATGCGCTCGTCCGTTGCCTCCTCGGTTATGGGCTCCTTGCGACCGATCTGAGTCTTGTCTTCGCTGATTCGGAGACTGGAAGATCCTTCCGCCACTCGTGCGACCTTCATGACACGGTATGATACGTGATACGGTTGGTACGTGGTATGGTTGGAACTTGAGTATGGTAAATGGGGGTAAAGGTACGCGGTGAATGTTAAGCGGTAACATGTATGGTATGCGATAAATGGTACCTGGTGTGGTATACTGTTACTACACCGTCACGGGTACACGGTTACGGGTATTAAATCGAATACGGTTATTGAACCGTTACGGGCTATTAAACCGTTACCGTTACAGCTAATCCATTACCGTTACACCGTTACAGACTAACCGATACCGTTACGTACACCAATACGGTTGTATACACCTGGAACATGCCATTCACCAGTGACCGTGGAAAAAATCCCATGAAGTTCCAGAAAAAGCACCAAAAACCATCACATAACCCCTACCACGTATTATTTAAAATACAGTATACCTGTCGCTAGGAATTCTTGCAGCAACTGCTATTACTATTAATAGTAAGTATCGTCAAGTAGTGCGCTAGTAAGTCTCATCGACTTGTGTGCGTTAGAAAGTGTCGTCATCTTGCGTGCGTTAGAGGATGTGTGTGACGGCTGTTCTTTGTTGTCGTTGTTGTGATGTCGTGATTGGTCGGGAAACACATCGCCGGTCCTGGTTGTTCCTTCGTTTTGGGTCGGCGGACTTTTTTTTTTTTTGGGCAAATCGAAAGAGATCCCTACTTTTTGGCGCCGTCAGATGAAAAAAAAACAAAAACGCGCAAAAGGATACCGCTACTACTTACGGGCATAATAACATCAATGGGCCCACTATTTATTCTCCTTAGACTCCCTATACCTGGTACCAGTATATAAATAGTACTGGTATACATATATGTACGAAGAAGGTGTATTAAATAGTTACCATGGCTTCGGCGTCGGTGTCGCTAAGTTGGGCCTTCTTCACCAACGTTTTAAGCTTGTTGAAGGTCAACAGGAGAGGCACGTCCATCATCCTCTCGCCCATCTTGCCCGCCTGCGAACACACACACACAACAAAAAAATACCAGTGAAACATGTTATGTGTGTGTTCTTCACAATAAAGCTCTCTTCATCCAGCACCCCCGGTGTCCGTGCTGATTCTTCATCCTAGAGATATACCTGGTACAATCTGTGGTCACAAACCACGTCAGAGGCAGTACATCTTACGAACTACGTAATGCAGTAAGGAGACTAGACAAGGCAATGGCCGTCCCCTGTTGTCAAGATATGGTTAGCCTCGTATGACTACTAACGTCGATTTTGTGGGTTCGAGTCCACCCAGATACTTTTTCTTACAAAATTGACCATGCCGCACGTGCGCGAGCGTGACTTGGCAAAATCCACTGCAAATTAACGAGCAGTGGGAATGCTGAACCCTCTGAGCGATAAAAATTGAGGGCACGTGCCGTAGTGGGGAAGGGGGAGAAGAGCCTGCTTAGTGAGCCCGGGTCTGAGCTACTATTAATACTAGGGAGAGAGCTGGAGCGGAAGGACGAAGATAATACATGAGATGGGGACACAAAATGCCTTGCCATCGTACCGGGTACGCCAACCAATACTGTACGAGTCGTACATATACATGCCCACGCTCAATCTTTGTACACTTCCCGAGTTCTATGGCAGTCAGATGTTCTACCATACATCCCCCATTAGGTTATACAAAACCCGTAGTACGCGCGATCGAATTATCCCACGCAGGTTGCAAAGTTAAACATGCATAAAACACCAAAAGTATGAAATACAAAAAACGGCGTACTCGCAAAATACAGCACTTACTTAGTACCGGTATACTACTGCTGTATTATACCAAACACACGAATAAAAATAAAAATACAGAACACGCAGTAATAAGACCAATGACGGACTCACAACAGGCCCTCCATACTAATAGCAGCACATCAGACTGCGGTCAAAATATAGTGCTACTGTGTACTGCTGCTGAGTACCTGGTACACCTTGCACAAGAAAGTACGTAAATCGTATAATATACACGGGAGGGTATTTATCGGCCTGAGTCATTCGTCCCTGGTGAGGTAGACCAAACCGAGGCAATCAAATCACTCTCCAGCAGTAAACAGCGCCATCTGAGGAAAACCACGACCATCAATAAATATTATACAGAAATACAGTGTTACCCCAACATAATCGGCATCGCTGCGTATATACCCACGACGTACGTATGTTATGATATCGCGTTCGTCTATCATATTGCTGCACCTTGTTCTGCATGAAGCGGTCCCAGCTGTAGTTGGAATCGCCGAAGTAGAACTCCAGCATCTTCAGCATGGCGGCCTCCGCGTCCTCCTTGCTCATGGCCTCTTCCTTCTCCTCCGTCGCCACCGCTTCCACCTCCTTCTCTACCTTCTCGTCTTCCTTCTTCTCTACCTTCTCGTCTTCCTTCTTCTCTGCCTTCTCAGCGTCTTCCTTCTTCTCTGCCTTCTCAGCGTCTTCCTTCTTCTCTGCCTTCTCAGCGTCTTCCTTCTTCTCTACCTTCTCAGCGTCTTCCTTCTCGGCGTCCTCCGTCTTGTCCTCCTTTTTTTCTTCGGCCGGCTTGACCTCAGCTTCGACAGTCTGCTCCCCGTACAAACATCGAACATCGCACAATCAAGTTTAGCTCAAAAAGCCTCAGGCCTAATACCGGTAGTCTACAAAAGGCACCCCCCCACAGCAGTAAGACACGTTAACTTGCCGTAGAGGCTCAATTTATTAGTATGCTGCCCCCATTGAGCGCAGGCTATACAATAATGGCTGTACGAATGGCTATACTAATGTCTATTTTGATGGCACTTCGCATGACACCCGACCCTGAGCACCATTTCTTAGGTCAAATTTATTATGTATTCTTGAAAAAAAAACGAGCTTTAATTTCTCACGATCGTTTTTTTTAACCCGTTTAGTACTATTAACCCCTTTAGAGCCGGAAACGGTTTTTGGGGACAAAACTACTTGGAAATAGTGTGCGACATTTTTCACAGTGCTAAAAGGGTTAAGAGAGCAGACCTGTTTTGGGGCCAAATCACTTGGAATTAGACTGTCATATATAGCTTTCTGATTAATGCAGTACCACACTATTTCCAAGTAGTATTGTTCCCAAAAACCGTTTCCGGCTCTAAAGGGGCCAAGAGCGGGCGCCCTCTCTATAGCAGTAGCAGTGCCCATCGATCAGCGACGGCTCGTACAGCAGCAGTGCGCTCGCTGCAAAAAATAGCAACCTACGAGTACGGAAAACCTCTCCCGAAAACGCACGGCGTAGCCCTACATGACCGGTAGAGCCGTCAACGCGAGTTGCTATATATAATATTTACAGACGTAGGCAATTATTTTCCTGCTGTACTATCAACAGGAGCAATCCGCGGCACTGCAGGTGTCTGTTAGCACTATTAATAACAGTGGCCAAATGCAGCAAAAACTACCAGGTGCCAAATGTCGGAGAAGCAGACCCCAAGTACCGCCAATTGTATATACTTTAGAATGAAAAAATACACAAACCAGCCATACAGTACGCGACATGTGTTAATACTTTGGCAATTGAGAATTTCAGGCTGAGATTTTTCAAAAATTAAGAATTTACAGCTGCAAGCATTTGTGCTCAGCGAGGAACGCCACTCTAAATCCTATATAATAGGAGCCTTCAAGATCCTATACGCTCAACGTTGACATCGCAATAAGCCGCGAGCCATAGCCAAAACAGGAGTTTCTTAACTGCTGTCGCTTACTGCATATGGCATCCAGGATTTCGTCGAAAAAAATATTTTCCAGGGTCGCGTCTGATAGGGCTGATCGCGGGTCCGGTTAAGCCTAGCGGGTCTTGTCTGGTCGGGTCTAGGTGACCCGACTCGACCCGACAGGTGATATTTAGTAACCCTTCTGATCCGACCCGACCCGACCCGACCCGACGCGACCTGACCCGATCTGTGAGATTTGGAAAACCTCCTGACCCGCGAAAAGTCCTGGTCTTTTTTTTCAAGCCGCGCGTGATACGTCGATTGCGTGTTGTTATACTGCGGGAGTTACTGCTACTCTGTATACTAACCAGTCCAACGGCTTGTGTGGCGTTACCATAGCTCTCAGGGGTCGGAAACAAAGGTCATGTCCCAGAGTGACCCCGCCGAGGTGACAAGATTTGAAGTAGTTTACCTCGTAGCGATAGTGAGGCGGTTCCATGTAGGGGATGGGACATATTATAGTGATAATGAGGCGGTATCATCTAAGGGATTGGAACTGGTGTCCACACCAATACGTGCAATAACCTCTGTCACGAACGCATGCGTCACCTTGGCCTCCACTGGCTCGGCAGCTGCCACAGCTTTCGGAGCTTCCGTAGCAGCCGGGGCTGGGTCAGTTTCTGGGCCAGTTTCTGCGGTTTCCGCCACCGTCGGCGCCGGTTCACCTTCCGCCTGCATGGTAGCATGATGATATACGACAAGGCACGGTATGATACGATATGGTCCAGCGTGACAATATGCGGTATGGTATAATATTCACATGGAATGATGTTCCATGCTAAAGGTATGGTATGATACGTTAGTATACCACATTATACATACGAAGTATTAAATAGTATGATATGACAATACGTTAAATGGTAAGATGTGATTAGCCCCTTTAGAGCCGGAAACGGGTATTGGGGACAGCACTACTTGGAAATAGTGTGGGATACTTTTCGGGGTAGAAAAAGGGTTAAGGTGACATTACATGGATGGTCATGTTACATGTATACTGTACATATAATACCACCAACCTCATTTCCCACCTGTTGTCAGGCACAAGGTATTTGATGTGGCATGACAAGGTATGAAATGATATCTAGAGGATACTATGTTAAGGTATTTGATGGAGGCCTAGATACGTATTGATTGTGAATCTTTATGGGGGTTTTGGCCGTCGCGCCTAAAGCCGACCACCCCACCCGGACCCTAACCCGAACCCCAACCAGAACCTTGTGCTAGGATGCTGTCGCTTGTGAAGGATCTTTGGTTGACTCGGCCGGCGTGGAAGCTGTGCTTGGAAAGACTCTAGGGGGATTCGGCCGGATTGGGATGCTTGTGGCTTGGAAAAACTCTAGGTTGATTGGGCCACTTATAAAACACCCCTCAGCCAACCAGAATGCGTAAATAGCTACCCCAGGAAGATTCACAATCAACATACGCGATCGAAGTATCCCACGCAGCTTGCAAAGTTGAGATTCGACGAAATCCTCGATCTCACAGCTGACGATTTTTTCTTGTATAATATCTACTATTAATACTGATTTGATGTGGCATGACAAGGTATGAAATTATATATAGAGGATACTGTATTGTTAAACAAAACACGTATGTAGTACGTACGATCGAAGTATCCCACGCAGCTTCCAAAGTTGAGCTTCGACGAAATCCTCGATCTCACAGCTGACGTTTTTTTCTTTAATAATAATATATATATGGCATGGTAAAAAAGAAGTACTTGGTACGATGCGACCATGATGTGACACGATATGGACGGTGACATGAATAAAAAATACCGTAACATACCTCGTACCTCATACCGGTACCTGGTATCTGCTACTCTGTAACGGGATATTAATGCCATGCCCACAGGTACCCGGGCAATTGATATACCTGGTACGTTTTTTATATGAGCAAACGTTAACCTTGAGTCCGAACGTTATGGTAATACGATCTAGATGAATCAAATCTTCACATTTTTTTTACCAATTCAAGGCCCTTTTACTCGCGGAGAGCCTACAATCGGAAATTCTGTTGGAAGCGTTTGTCCGGGCTCTCTTCCAGACCTACGCAATGCTACAGGGGCCCAATAACTCGTTTGTCCATCCGAGGCAAGATTGGCCAAAAACATCAAGATTATAAAAAAATACATACATTTCGCATATATCGGGCCATTGTACGAATATACAGGGGTTCTGTGGCAGATTTTTATCTCCTCAATATTTTCTAAAGAAATCAAAGTGACCCCACCCCCTATAGTAGTAGCCAGGTGCGCTGGAAACCTCTGGAACAGAGCTCCGGCGAATCCTTTCAACATAACTTCCGATTTTGGGGCTCTCAGCGTGTAAAATTGCCTTGAATTGGCAAAAATGGGAAAGAAGATCTGATTCATCAAGATCGTATTACCATAACATTCGGCCGGAGTAGCTAAAACCCCCCATATTTTTCAGAGAAATCACGACGTGAGGCGTAGATTACTATTCATAAATTATAAGACTCCGTGTGATAAATATATGCCAAGACAACGTTTTCATACCATCCAATGCATATACACCAGAAAGCACATTCTGACCGTGAATAATAGAGTCTCAGATCCCAAGTCGCACCGACATCACTGGGCACGATACTGACGTATTCAAGACTAATACTGAGATATTTAAGACTACTACTGACAGCTCGTGCTGTATCTCACAATCGTCCCTCAGTTAGTGCTTGATATTGCATGGTATATATATACTGCCAGTGGTCGCTTTTCGTCACTACCCGGTACGGTAAGGCCATATAGAGTATTCGCAGCACAAGAACCGTATCCGTAGCATCGTTTTTGACTAGTTTTTGACTACTCCCCGGTACGGTACAGTACAGTACAGTACAATACAGTGCGGTCATAAAATATTTGCAGCATAAGAAACTATCCGTAGCATCGCTTTTCATCACTAACAGGTACGGCAACAGAGTATTGGCCGCATGAGAAACGTATCCATATATCCGTGTAGATAGCAGAGCACAACCGAAAAACAACGAAATACTACATCTTGCTCTCTACCTCGGTCTCCATCGGGTCAGCGGTTGGCTTCTCAGCGGTTGGCTTCTCAGCTGCTGGCGTCTCAGCTGCTGGTGTCTCAGCTGCTGGTGTCTCAGCTGCTGGCGTGTCAGCTGCTGGCGTGTCAGCTGCTGGCGTGTCAGCTGCTGGCGTGTCAGCTGCTGGCGTGTCAGCTGCTGGCGTCTCAGCTGCTGGTGTCTCAGCTGCTGGCGTGTCAGCTGCTGGCGTTTCAGCTGTTGGTGTGTCAGCTGCTGGCGTGTCTACCGCCATCGCCGTCGCTTCAGCCGCCTTAGCCGGGACTGTCTCCGCGGCAGGGGCTACCTCCGCAGTCTTAGTCTCCGCCGCCTCTTCGCCGTCCGCCTGCAATTTTTGGTGCAGTGGGTACCCCGAGGTGAGATAATTCGCGAGTTAAAGTTAAGAGCGGTCAAAACGGCTTACCCGCCTATACTAAAAGTTATGATATGTATTGCCCACTACAGATAAGAGCATTACGTAGTTAAAAGCGCCTGTTTCGGCTTGTCACCATATAGTACTCTTAAATCGGCGTACCCAGTATATGCGCATGGATGAAGTGTATTATGATTCGTATGATTTGCATGAACGATTCCGTTGCAGCGTGAGGGTCGTTTCGCGAAGCGTCAGTGACAACGCCGCAATAAATGCTGTTGGCTTAAGCTTGGGACCAAATACACGACCAGGGCACACGGTAGAACACCGTGCTGTCGCAGCTCCAAACCTCAAATTTGAATTCAATGATGTCTTACGTTGGCCACAAGGCTAAGTAAACAAACAGTACCAACGTATAAAGAGCGAGTCGCCTTAAACAGGTACGGTACCATAAGGCGGGTCGCTTTACGTAGGTGCTTTTCTGCGTTTAGGTGAGTAAGACTATAAGGCGACTAAAATCCACTTCTCACTATTATAGGTCGCCTTATAACGGGACCACGACTGTACCAGATATGCACTGACTACTGTACATTACCTGGTGCGAGCTGCGACACCATAAAGGGGAAAAAAAAGAAGTAAATCGATAAGGCCAATTCTTAGGCTGTTTCCTATGCGGCTCGATTTTGAGTTTCATATTTATAATGTCAAAAATGAAAGCATCTGCTTGTGCAGTCCCATTATGCAAAATCAGGCCGGAAAAAAATTGAAAATCCAATGACCCAAAGTCGTCAGATTCTGGGCCAATATCCGACACTCGACTTGTCGCACTATGAAATCGAAAAATGACATGGTACGATATTTAAATTCAACATGTTATCCACACAAGCAGCAAGCAGCAAGCAGCAGAACGATCGATGAGGGTTGGAAGACGATACAGTTATTTTTATAGCGACGTTGCTTTGCGCCTGACGCGCGGTCGGCGGTCGCCGCGTCCCTCCGCGGCCAGAGTACAGCCGGTTGGCGCGGGCTCGGGCCTAGAGACATAGAGAAGCGCACTCAGCGCGTGCCTCTCCGTGGATACGTATAATACTCGTATTTACTATTTACAGCAGAAGGAGTCAGTCAGCGGGCTGGACACGGATGCTTCCTTTTGTCAAAATACGAAAAACCAAGACAGACTGAGCGCACTCGGCACGTCTCTTCGCCACTAGACGAGAGGCAGTCAGTGTGGGCTCGGACGCTTGGGGTCAGACGCCCAGTTCAGCGCACTTCGCGCGTCTCTTCGCGGCGCCAGGCCACAGCAGTTGGTCGACGTTTGCTCGAATCTCACTCAACCGCAAACAAATCTGATTTCGCGCAAGAAGAATATTACGATTTGCGAACTACTATTCGTACACGATTACAAATCCCATCCAGGTCAAAATCTGAAGCTCAAAATCTGATCCGCATAGGAAACGGCCACATTATGCGTTGGATTGCCACCGGTCAGTTGCAAAAATCCGTTTCAGCACGTTTGTATGGTACGAGCTGTTTTTTTGCCACGGAGATGGGTTTAAACTTTTTCTTGTCCGACGTAGAATGGGTCGAACTTTAACTTTTCTACAACAGCAGAGCCTATCCGCATGCTATTACTATTAATAGAAACCCTTTTAGTGCGGTACGTACTGCACATAAACCTTATCTCAGTCTAATCCGAAGCAATTTGTTCCAAAGGGGTTGAGGGAAGGACATCGGCCAGAATAGGTACGTATAATATATCTGGCCAAAAAACAGGGTACCGCCTGGACACAAGTGCAAGACACACGGCCATCAGCAGGGGCAGAGAAAAAACAAACTCAAACTCTGCTGTCGCGCGACTTGGTCGACAACGCCACCCGTTTCAGCCGCGACAACCTCGCACTACGCTCGTGCACGACAATAGGGGCTATTCATAGGATTCAGGCTTTCTAGGGGTTCCGTTATGGGCTCTACCTACTTGGTATTTGGTATTACAGCAGTAGGTTAGGCTTCCGTTATGGAATACCAAGGGGATTTTAATATAGCTGTCCCTCTGATTGGTCAGGCCGTTTCTGCGAACTGTTGCCTTCTGGCCTTCTGGTCCTATGGTCCCTGAAACACAAATACTCCTTGTACTCGTATTATACGAGTAGTCATGATGGCGGCACGCAACAAGTACGAGTGAGTAAAATAATACCTGGTACGAAAATGAACCTTGCGGCACCTTTGTGTGTTGGTGTACTGCTGTCTGTGTGTACAGCTCGCACCTACTGCTGTGACTCCTCGTGCCCAAATAGAAAATATATCATGTGATCGCACTCGCACAGAGCAGCAGCAGTGTACAGCAGTCGTCAGCTGACTTTCATGCCCCATGTTTCGATGTTCTGATATGTATACGTATACATACGATGTGCGACTTGCCTCGTCAGCGCCCCTAAAACCTAAACCCCGTTACAGAGAGTCCAAGACTAAATAAAACCAGGGGCACTCGCACCTGATTACGTACGAGTATAAAAACTGCTGTGTTGCATGATACCCTCCTGGTACCCCACGTGTACCGCCGCCGCACATCAAACCTGCAGCAACCCGTTGCTATAGCGAGCCCTCTAGAGCACTCCCATGAGCAACAGATGAACCCGAGCGAGGACCTAACTGCGAACGATCACTCGCATGATCACCATGCCTGCACGGCGTACAGCCGTACACGCACGGCCACTGCTGATGTCTGCTGATGTCTGCTGCCGTGCTTTGCAGGCAGCAGGACGTATATATCACGTACCCAAGGTACAGACAGCCTGATCCTTTGCATACAGGCTACTGTAGACCGTTCAATCGTCTCGCAAAGCCTACGTTTCCTTGCCGCTTCGCACGGTGATACCGTGGCATCGCCTCACCTTGACCCTCTTCGCCGCGGGCGAGGCTGCCTCAGCTACTGTCTCCCCGGCAACATCTTCCTCGCGGTCGCGCTGTACACCATCCAAGCACCATCCAAGAGACCATCCAAGAGACACCACACGACGCGAAACGAAGAGAAGCAAGCATACGTAGAGTGGCGGAAAAGAAAGCAAACGCAAACAAACAAGGCAGGGGAGGCAGAGGGACAAGCAGAGCAAGGAGATATCACGCTTTGCTCAAAGTGCAAGCGTCGCACATGCAACCTGAATCTGCCATGTGCCAAAGCCACGGTGATGCAGTGGCCGATAGCAGTCGTTGGGGAACAGAGGCTCGCTCGATATAAGCCAAACCGCCTCGAGTTCTTGGAGGGCCAGCAACCACTGCATCAATAGAGGCGACCATTGCGTCATGCCGAATCCCCACCTTCTCCAGTTTAACTTCCTCGCCGGGCGCTGACATGCTTGCGGATCGGCCCCGTGCGGATATCTTTCGCTGTCGCGTGTTAGCCTGGCTTTGTCGATGGTCTGTGGTCAGCTGCGTGGTTTCCTCCGCCTGACCATTGGCGGGAGTTGTAATTTATTGACATAGTATTACTGATTCGGGACTCTGGGATGTGTGAAACGTCGAAAGTCAGACTGCGAAACCGTCGAGAGTAGAAAGTCGAAACGTCGATAAGTTTCCCTCCAAGGACCAATCAACTACCCACGATTAGGTTGGTTACGCATCACGCAATATCAAGAGTAGGCGCTACTCAGATAATGAGAGCCCTGAGGATCGAGGCCTCGTTACGCGTTGGGCAGCACGACCATGCCGTAAAACGGAACGGGAGGCTCGTATGCACGCAACTGCTGTCAAGCACGATCTAAGCTGATCTAAGCTGATCTATGCATCAAACAGTTCTTCTGTACACCAGGTACCTGTGAGCTCCCACCACAGCGCTACCCTCTGCGCTGGAAAAGACGTCGATAATCAAGATCTTTCGGGAAGATCACCCGGCACGACCACCGGTATCAATCACGGCGCTATGCACAACCGATACAAGGCAACAGCAACAGTCATCATTGCGCGGGCTGGAGCTGTGGGCAAACGCTTTTATAAATGGGTAATGGTCAAAGGGGGGTATAACCCATGGTTTTTACGCCATTTGGGGGTATAGGCAAAACGCGCCGTCGCCAGGCGCTCCCGCGTTCCCAGACCTGCCTCAAATGCACTTCCGACGCGCTGGCGAGATGCCCGAAGCCCATGCCGAGCACGCACACTCTTTTT
>JAYJME010003660.1:0-11848 GCA_036873775.1 Costaria costata | reverse complement strand
TGCTGCCGTTGCGCTGCTGCCGTTGCGCTGCTGCCGTTGCGCTGCTGCCTTTGCGCTGCTGCCTGCTGTGTTCTTCATGTGTTTGTTGTTTCTGACTCGGGTACTCTGCATTTGTTTTTTTCCTTTCTCTTTTCCTTTCTCGTTCGTTTCGTCGTTTCGTCCTCACGATTTTCAGCGTACGTCAATACTCATCTCAAGTGGGAGGACTGCCTCGGGAACAAGCTCAAGCTCGGCAAGGCAGGCAAGGAGGCGTTCAGGTTCATCGAGAAGGTGGAGGCGGAAGACGACAGGATCAACGTAAGTATGTTTTGTTTTTTTCCCCGTCACCTCTTCTTATTTATTTTTTTTTTTTTTCTGTCTGCCCGTCACGTATATATTTTTTTTGGTTTCCCCGTCACGTTTCTCTCTCTCTTCTATAAATGTATTTTTTACCCTGTCCCATCTGTTGCGCTACTGGCTCCTCCTTCTTTCTAAAACGCGCTCTCGAATTTGCAATGTTCCCGCGCTGTTTGTTACATCGTGCGTTTATTTTTCCTGCTTTTTGTTATAAGGTGGCCTGCACACACTGCGAAATCAACGTCCACGAGGGCGACTTCGTCATCTCCACCTACCAGCCCAACGCAGAAGCTCCGCTGGCCGCGAACCCGCCCCTTCACGCAAAGGCGTGCGCGCGCGGCGTTTTCGAGGACAACGTCACGCAGTTCGTGGACAACATGCAGCTGGAGGGCATCTCCTCCGACAAAGTTGTTGCCGCGGACAGCATCGACTTCGCTTTCTAAGGTGAAGGGGGGTGTTGTTTATTTTAATTCTGAAGGTTCCGCTAAATAAGTGGACTTCCATTCGGCTTCTATGCCACGTTCGGCCATTCTGCCACCCATTCAAGACGTTCAAGACGACACAAGTACACCTTATTTTACTTTCGGTGAACTCGAAGCACGTGTAATAGAAATTCGGCGTATAGGCGTTGCCAGCGTTGAAAATGCCACCATTATGCGTGAATACCATACACGGACGCTGAAAGCTGTGCGACGTCGTGGTCATTTACTTTCGTTTCAAGCGCTAGAAAAACATGTAAAAAATATTCGGGGCCGTGCGCGTTTGGCCGACACTATCTCTGCCGCCGACGCTAAGCTCGTGCGCACGTATCACATTCGGCGGCTCAAATCACGTCGTTCAGCCGGTAAACCAAACACGAAAAGTACGCGCAGCAGTGATAAAGCAGACGCAAAACCGAGCACAAGGAGCAGGTCAAGAACAGGTGAAAACACAACTGTAACACAAAGTAAGACAGGTGCAGAAAGTAGGAGGCCGAACACGAGAAGCAGATCACGAACACGTGGGAACAAAACTGTTTCAGAAAGTAAAACTGTTTCAGAAAGTAAGTCAGAAACACAAACTCCGAACACGAGAAGCAGATCACGAACACGTGGGAACGAAACTGTTTCAGAAAGTAAAACTGTTTCAGAAAGTAAGTCAGAAACACAAACTCCGAACACAAGAAGCAGATCCCGAACACGTGGAAACAAAACTGTTTCAGAAAGTAAGGCAGAAACGCAAAGTAGTAGGGCGCGGGGTGCGCATGATTCGCGTTCGCAAGCCAAGTCATGCACGCGGCGTACGACCAGGGAAGCGAAAAACAATTATGATGTCAAGCACAGCACGAACGCAAGGACGACTAGAACTAGAGCAGGGGCAAGAGCGGCGGAGGCCAAAGCAACTGTAGATTCCACGGCGCAAGCCAAGGCGACGAGGCAAGCCAAACGTCAAGAGAATGAACTTATCAGCTCCCTCGACATTGCAGAACGGTTGGTTTCGGAAGTTAGTCGTTCAGGGTTTATGGGTCGTCTGTCAGATGTATTGGTGGCTGCCATTCGTTTGTCTGCTGTGCGGGGTGTCGTTACCGCTGAACAGACGTCGGCAATGCGTCGTCATATTCTTCTGCTCGGCAAAACCAGGTCTAGACGAGCTGCAGTTCGCGAACTCATTGCACGTAGACGCAAACAACAAAATCCACGTCTTGGTGTCGTAGCTTTCGGAGACAATACGGTGTCCCTGCCAGAAGAACATAAGCTCGAATTCCCTCTCCTTTCCGATCCTAACAATAAGGTTTGCAAGCACTGTGGGGCCATGCTTTGGAAAGAAGAGACAATAAGTTGTTGCAGCAACGGGGAGTATGCCGTTTCGAATCTACCGCCGGTGCCCATCGAGGTGCAGGAGTTGTATGACCAGCCTTCCTTTCTCAGAGATCAACGTAAATTTAATAGTCTGTTTTCGTTTACAGCGCTTGGAGCAAGTCCTTCCGGTTGTTGGCGAGGCCCGTCTGCACCCTCCATGCTCACCATGTGTGGCAAAGCGTATCGTCGGATTTTTGATGCTGAAAACATGTACACGGGGGAGAGACGTCCACCGACCAATAGTGCGCGCTTCTATATTTACGATAATGAGCAGACGGCGCACGGAGGGACACTCGGACTCGACTGTGACACAATTGACGCTCTCAGAGACTTGCTTACAGATCACAACTCTTGGGTTCAAACGTACAAGAGCGCTGTAGACGAGATCGTCAGAAATGACCATGATATTCATGACGCACAGATTTGTTTTGGGCCCGTGAACAGAGCAACGCATGGACCGATTCTGGGAGAGTTGCCAACCACCTCTGAAATTGCAGCGTGTATCTTTCAGGAAGATACCTCCAAGTTGTTCCGGCAAGTATACAGTTTCCCGCGTAACAGCGAATCGGGCAGGCCGCGTTTCGTACCTATATTTAGCGCTACGTATGAACCTTTAGGATATCCGTTGTTATTTTTCTCTGGGTCTGCTGGATGGTCGAAGGGTACTTGGATACCGGGTGAAGGTGTCGTCGGTGCGACTGTTGGCCCCTCCGGTAAAAAAGTACCATTGGCGTATTACGTGAGACAGAGATTACTGTCCGAGCCTGTATTTCATCAACTGAGTAGAGTCACGCAAGAGTATCTGTGTGATATGTACTCCCGCCAAGAAGAACAATCGCTACAGTACCTTTCGTCGGCGGCAGGGCAGAAACGCGCCACCACGTACAATGTATTGACGGAAGCGAAGGAGGAAAACAAAGTAGGCAAGGTTTTACCGAAAGGCTTTCACGGTCATCCTGCAAAAATGAAAGCCAATACAATTGACGCGTTAGCTGTAGTTGCGAGGAAAGGCCGCCCAAGCGTCATGCTCACCATGACTTGCAATGGCAATTGGGAAGGTATCCAGGCAAACCTTCTTCCCGCCCAGACGGCTTTCGACCGACCAGATTTGTGCGACCGAGTGTTTAAAATCAAGAAAGATGAACTAATGAAAGATTTAAGAAGTGGGCGAATTTTTGGACCGGTTGTCTTTGAAATGTCGTGTATCGAATGGCAGAAACGTGGGTTACCCCATCTGCATTTAGTGATTAAATTCGAGGGGCCACTACCTGATCAGATGGGCGAGATGGATGAATGGTGCTGGGCAGAAGTACCTCATGCCGACCTCAACAACGGTAAAGCAAGAGAACAAGTACTGAGGTGCATGGTACACAAACAATGCGGAGCGCACAACATTGCATCTCCATGCATGCAGGACGATCGTAATCGAACTGGCGCTAAAGTATGCGGCAAGAGATACCCTCAACCATGGCGTAATGCTGCCGTCGTTAATAGTAAAACCGGAAGGGCAGAATACCGCCGACGAGACACAGGAGAAAAGTTTCCGTACAAGCACAAAGTAAATGGCAAGTTTGTAGAGTCATACGCCACTAACCAATGGATCGCTCCGTACAATATTTGGCTGCTATCTAAATACAACTGTCACATGTGCTTTGACGTGTGTACGGGTGCTGCTATAGTGCAATACATATATAAATACATTAATAAAGGGTCGGATTTCATTAAGGCTAAGATTCTGTGTGATGGCGATGAAATCGAGGCCTACCGTTCTGCGCGTTACATATCAGCTGCTGAAGCTGCTTGGCGTTTACTGGGATTTCATGTCATGGACCGTTACCCATCCGTCACCTCTCTACGACTGCACCTCCCCAACGAACAACACATAATTGTGGACGACTCTCTTTCACGGGCTGAGCAAAAGGTCGAAGCAGAAGCTTCGAAGTCCGACCTTATTCTTTACTTCGGCAGACCCATTGACGCCGAGTTTAATTTGCTTACGTATCTTGACTACAACGAACTGTACATAGTCAAAAAAGACAAGGCGCGCGCGAAGTGCGCATCGTTCAGAGACACCTACCGCAACTATGTTACGCCACGATCCTCAGAAAAGCATGTCGCGCGCGTGTCAGCAATGTCGCCTGATAAAGGTGACGTCTTTTATCTACGCTTACTTCTGCACCACAAACCCGCGAGGTCATTCGAGGAGTTGAGAACGCACGTCGACACTGTGTATGATACGTTTCAGGACGCCGCCAGGGCCATGGGTATAATCAAACACGACGAAGAGTACAAAATTTGTTTGGAAGAGGCCATCATTTTCAACACGGGTAGGCAGTTGCGTCAATTGTTTGTCACGCTCATTCTTGACGGTGCCCCTGCCAAACTTCTGTGGGAGCATTTCAATCAGGACTTCACGGTAGATTTGCGCATGTCCATGTCCGACCTGGATGCCGATAACGCCGCCCTTCGCGAAATCGACCTCGGATTGCAGCACCATGGTCGGACAAACGTTATCGTTGGATTGCCAGCAGTTATTCATCTAGACACAGAGTACTTACGTTTCAAACACATGTTTAACCCAGGGCAGATGCGCGTATTTGTTAGCGAACATCTGCCAAACCTCACCGTTGAGCAGCGTCATGTGTACGACAACGTCATCAACAGCGTATCATTGCAATCATCTAATGTTTTTATGATAGACGCGCCGGCTGGAACGGGCAAGACGTACACGGAAAGCGTAATATGCGCCCAACTAAGATCACTGAGTAAATTGGTGCTTTGTGTAGCAAGTACGGGTATTGCAGGTCTGCAACTGCCTGGTGGGTGGACTGCGCACTCGATGTTTAAACTGCCACTAGAAGAGAAGAATGTCAGCGGTGCTACATGCAATATCTCAGCCGAATCGCAACGCGCAGAAGTACTACGGAAATGCGACCTTATTGTTTGGGACGAAATTCCAATGAGTCATCGGTTTTCTGTCGAAGCTCTTAACCTTACACTCCAAGACCTCATGGGCAACAACAAGTTAATGGGAGGCAAGACTGTACTGCTGAGTGGCGATCTACGCCAAATAGGGCCTGTCGTCAAATATGGTGGGCCTGCAGAAACAATCGATGCGTCCATCATTTCTAGTCCGCTTTGGGAACACGTCCAACGTATGCGTCTTACCATTTCGCAACGGGATCGAGAGGATGCTGCTTACGCTGCCTTCGTGCGAAATATTGGCGTTGGTGCACAACCGCATGTTACAACAGACGACGGCGTCGAAGCGGTGCCCTTAGCATATGTTCATGATATACACGACCTACCTCCCGACCCCTTCGTCATTGACAACACCGACTCCTTTGAGGAATTAATCAATTTCGTATATCCGGACATTCTTGATGCCGACCCGACACAGTTCAAGGCTAGAGCCATCCTATCATCGACCAATGCGACCATCGACACAATTAACGCACACGTCCTTGGCATTCTGCCAGGAGACCTGCTCACAGCATACAGCTGCGACACCGTCGATCCTGACGCAACTGACGACAGTTTTGATTTCGTTGCAGCAGCTGATCTGAATGCTATTGACGTGTCTGGTGTACCGCCTCATGCTTTGGATTTGAAACTGAACTGCATGGTCATGATCACTCGAAACCTTAACTTCAAGCAGGGCTTGGTCAATGGTCAAAAGGCTATCGTTCGTGGGTACTCTACACGGATTGTTCATGTAGAACTGCTAGACGGTGACTCAACGCTCGTTCTAATTCCGCGCATTCGTTTCAAAACTAAAGTCGGCCGCAATGGTATTGCTTTCTCGCGTTTACAGCTACCGCTGCGTGTGTGCTACGCACTTACAATCAACAAAAGCCAAGGGCAAACACTCTCAAAAATTGGGCTTGATTTGAGAACTGACGTATTTACGCATGGTCAGTTATACGTCGCGCTTAGTCGCGCACAGAAACGATCATCTATTATGTGTCTCACACTATCCGCGCGGTTGAGAGGTTCGTTAAATCGTGCAGCGTTCGTTGCTAATATTACCTTCCCGGCTTTCGTAGACGCTGCAACAGATTCTAACAACGACTCGCCGCCCTTACCACCTTCGTACATCGACTTCATCGGATACACGCACGCAACCGACGCAGGCGGACAGAACGACACAGGCACGGAACCCCCGGACGCGAACGACCAGGAAAACAATGGCCGTCATCCCAATCAATGCGCTGATGGGGGGTGGATAGAAGCCAAAGGCCTAGCGCGATGAAGTGCATGTAGCAATTCTGTGATAGCGTGTCAGTCGATGGAGGGGTAGTGAGTCATTTGCGTATGAAGCACAAGAAACTTTGCGTGATAACGTGTCAGTCGATGGAGGGATAGTGAGTCATTTGAATATGAAGCACAAGAGACTTTGCGAGATAGCATGTCAGTCGATGGAGGGATAGTGAGTCATTTGCGTATGAAGCACAAGAGACTTTACGTTGCAACTACCGTCTAGAAAGGGGTGAGTTGGGATTACCATGTTCGATTCGTGAAGTTGGCGTAGAGCTTTTGCGGAAATATCGTACAGAATGTGTCATGGCTTTCAATGGAGGAATCATGGCAACGTTTTGCCTTTGAATGACAATGAGGACTTTGCGTTGGAACTACCGTCTAGAGACAGTTCGTTTGACGACGCAACGGCGCGAGCAACACTAGGTTTCAAAGGACCCACGATCAACTCTGCTCCACCGTGTGACACATGTCATGCTACAGACACACATTACATGACATGCACAAATACAGGCAACTACACAACGCATCGTCTACCGTAATTAGTACACGCATGAGCCACCGGCTACACACCGAAACAATGCCCGTGTACCTTGGAACTCGCGACATTAGGCGTGGCGGCGTAAGCCGCCGAAAAACTTGTACTACTGTATTTCATGATCGCGACGGTTTACTTTACGACAACAATATATACGACACAATTGTCAAGTATCATATACCAGGTACGCCGTAGCTGGTACACACTTGGTGAGTTTTCCGACGAGATACGAGATATTATTCGTACGGTACGAGTATCACACGGGCACGAGTCGGTGTCGTCCATTCCTCACCGTCCGTCGTGATACCAACCACAAGTAGTCCGTCCTGACGCATTTTTTGCTTCTTGGTGTATCTCATGTACTGTAGTATCTGGCGTACGATGCTGATAGCAGGCCTTCACCGGAACCGCAAGAGGTGCCTACTACCGCTACTGTTGCTGCTGTTGCTGCTGTTGCTGTTACTGCTGCTACTGCTGCGGGTACTACGAGGTGCCGCGGTGTTGCGGGCCGTGGGGCCGTGTGAAGGGTGTGGAATCAAGCATTGTTCCGGCAAACGCGGCGCGATTCTTATTATTACCTGAACCGTTTTTTTAGTTCAAAACTTGTAACGATTGGTCCATCCGTCGGTTACACCAGTTTTTACGTGTTTGCATTTATTTTGCGACTTCGAGCCACACGCCACGTAATACGTACACGAGTACGTACAACAAACAGCAGCATTGATACTCGCTCGCACTACAGCAGTAGTATATTTTACTGCAGTAGATGAACAGGCCCACACACAGACAGGTAATTACTATCAACCTGCTCTACGATTTAGAACGAGAGGGTGTTGTTGCCCCTTTATTATGATTATATCTACCGATGGAGACATGGGGACTGCTGTCTGTAGTCTATGCCACTCTGGGCGAAAGTATAAGGCAACATATAACTATTACTCGTATTAATAGTACCAAACAACTCCTTATATTTCCGTCCGGAGTGGTGTGGGCTACTAGCTGGTTCAATCATAAAGCCCCAAATTTGGTCAGCCACCGACGATGGAATGCAGATCGCAATACCTACTCGAATGTCACATAATATTTGGTATCATGCCGCCATAAATAATACTGGAAGAGGGTGACATAGCCAGTTTTTTTGTTGGAGACCTACGTAGGACTCGCGCTTTCCCCGAAAATGCGGCCTTCAAAGAGGCCAATAATAGTCAGGCGTTATTAGGAAGAAAAAAAAAACGCTCTTTTTTTCTGAACGAGCCGCTTCCAGGTGCTCCAAGGCATTTTTGTACAAAGTTTCAGGCAAATATTCGAAGAACTGACTGTAGGACCAATATTACACCATGTTTGACGACCAAAATCGAATCTCAACTGAAACCAAGTAATTACCAGGTGAAGCCGTAATCTTGCACGTTTTCCACACGAAGTCCAAATGTCCACGCCGTTTTTGAGAGATAGACCCTGAATTTTAGCACACATGTGTTCAATGTGCCCCTGCCGAACGCTTGGCGATTTGTTTGTTTGTTTGTTTTTGCCGGAGATTTGGGATCCCTTAACCCGTTTAGAACCGGGAACGGTTTTTGGGGACAAAACTACTTGAAAATAGTGTGGGATACTTTCTGGGGTAGTAAAAAAGGGTTAAGACTCAAATTAAAAAAAGCAAAAACCGAAATATCTGACGAATCCCCCCCCCCAAAAAACACAGTTTTTAAAGGTTCGGCAGGGGCACATTAAACACGTGTGTGTGAGCAAAAATTCAGGGTCTAAGGCCATCTCTTATGGCAAAAACTGGTTTTGAGAATCGAAACCGAAGGTTTCAGCACCTTCGCTGGTGTGTTTGACCAGGGGAACGGGCGAATCGGGCCCGCTTTCCGTGGAGTCCCACCAGCCATTTTGCGAGAGGTATCCAACGCCGTATTGCCGTTTCTGCAGGATAGCAGTTAAAAAAATTGTCGATATACACTCCAGTTTCCTCTATTAAAATTGTCGATATACACTCCAGTTTCCTCTATTAATAGTCAGTTTCGGACGCGATTTAGTTGAAAAACAGGACACCTTATCTGCTGAAACGTCGATATATATTCGAAAATGCCTAATTGAAGTTTTTGGCCGAAAATGACAACAACCTCGTAAAAACTTGGAACGACACCGCCCCTGGAGAAAACAAAAACACAGGTAGGTCTAGATACCTCTCGCCAAAAGGCCGCAAGTATTCTGAGAAGAGTGAGCCTGATTCGGTCGGACTCCGGGTCTAATATAATACGTGAAAGCACGTATAAAACACAGTTTCGGGTAGTAAGTTTTCGGTTTTCAAAACCCTTCCATAAGAGATAGCCTGTAACTCTCAAAAACGACGTGGGCATTGGACTCCGAAGGAATTTGGGGCGTTATCTTCTCCACTTTATTATTCAAACATATGGTACAGCAGTATGCAGTATAAAAAACGGGGATTGTCGGGTGCCCCGCGTGTGGTCCCAGTATTATTACGAGGCCAAACATTTCTTGAAACGCCGTTAACTTAACGCCGTGGCCTCCGCTCGACTGGAAACCTCTGTGAGCTCCATCCCCTGCCCCTGCCCTACGCGATTTTGGCTTTTGTCCGATCCAAATCGAGCAACTTTATTTTTGTTGGCCAAATGCCGGATCACTGAATCAATGACTAAGGATATTATCCTCGTTTCTCTATGCTGCATCGAACCATACGTTTGTATAATAAAGTGGAGAAGGCGGCTCTATAAGCTTGAACCAGCCTGTGTGTCGGAGAAAAAAACTGGCGGCTTTGGTTGTTGGTGCACACGAGACCTTAACACAGCTAGCTCATGCCGGGGGGCCAGCGTAATTGCCTGTTTGTTGTTAAGTCGGTGGTTGCCGTTGTAAGCAGGCGTTTTGGCCATAATAATGCGAGTCCAACAAGGGCGCCCGAACCACAGACGATTTTGAACATACATGCAGCAGCATTACAGGCCCGCCAGCCGCCAACAAGAAACTCGTATTAATAGGAGTGAGCCTCAGATTCTTGCTGTGACACCATCCTCGGACAACCTTTCAATAGGCTATTATATAGGACTCAGTGAAGCGCTTGCCGCTGAGCACGATTTCTTAGTCCAATTTTCTTAACGTCCGCCCAAAAGTGAGCCTTACTTTCTTACTAGGCACTTTCTTATTCGTGGGCCTATATATATACTCTGTATAAGTAGCTCATTCATGCTTGGGGGGCAGCGTATTTGCCCACTGTTGTGAGCAAGTTGGTGTAACACAACTAGCTGTTGTAAGGAGGCGTGTGTTCATGCTTGTAATGCGAGGCCAAAGAAAGGGGCTCGAACCACGGATGGTTTTCAATTGTAGTAAGTAGGACCAAACAAGACGGGCAACGGAATGGCTCCGGGGGTGCACATACATATATGTAGTGTGCCGCTGTGTAGCCGGAGAAACGTGTTTTGAGAGTATCAATAAAGCGAAAAAGGGGTAGCCCGGGTTGTGCGAATGAGGCTTCACTCAACCTGAACGAGGGGCATCAAATATTTCAGCTTATTACAGGCAGGCTGGTTCAAGCAATAAAAAACGAGTCCAAAGTTCACGCCGTTTTTTTTTGTGATGATGACCAGTCCTGAAATATTTCAGACGCGTGTTCTGTGAGTCCCTCTTGACTCTTGACCCTTCAACGAACACGGCGTTTTCTTTTCTTCTTTTTTTTCCCATCAAACGTTCTGTGCTGTGGTTGGGTTTGGACTCTTGGGCCTTAATAAACGCCAATATCCGACGGAAAAAAAAAACACATCCGTGAAAGCGTCGAGAGGGGCTCACCAGAAAACGGCGTTAACATTTGGGCTTTTATGCGAAAAACATGCGTATCTGCGCAATTGCTTTGTAATTACTTGAATTCAGGTTCAACTTTTTGACGGAAAAATGTACAGATGGTCCTACGCAGTTGGAACTGTAAAAAAGTAACACCTGGAACCGGCTCGTCGAGAAAGAGTGATAGGAAAAAGTTCATACGGATACGCTTGACTGTTGTTTACTTGTTGCTGACTTCTTTTAACCCTTTCACCACCGGAAAAATGATCCCACACTATTTCCAAGTAGTTTTGTTTCCAAAACCGTTTCCGGCTCTAGCCCATGGTTGGTCGGGACACATTTTGCCCGCTAGCGCTATAACGCTAGCCCTATCTATCAATAGGACTCAACTAAAAATCAGCTACAGTACTGTATCTCACTAGTATGTCACCCTCTTCCGCTGTTCATGGCGGTCTGTATGGTATAAACTATGTGGCATTCGAGTCGATATTGTAAGCGCAATTCGTGGCGGACAAAAATTAGGGCGTTGGGCTTGAACAAAAGCTCAAGCTCGTAGAACGGCAGTTCCACAAACTGGTACATATGGTCTTTTAACAAATACGGGTATCATATGCCAAGATAGATGTGACAATTTTTGCTTTTACCAAATACGGGTACGCCAGATGTGACAATTTTGAAAGCTTTCCGAGCCTTTCGTCGTAGTGTGAAACATGTGGGATGTTTGTTTCGAGAGTTCGTACTATTAACACTGGAATGGAATGGACACGCATACACTACCGCAGAAAATGCAGGGGCAGAGCCAGCACCACTCCCTAGTCATCCGACAAAACATATGTTGCTGTTATCTTGTTGGCTCCCTCTGGAGAATCTCTCGCCCTTCCCACCTCTACACACAGCAGGCATCACCAGAGTGTCACACGCGCTGCGAGAAAAACACACCCAACTTCAAATGTGTTTACCGACAACAGCAACAAAAGACACCCCTCTCAGCGAGCTATAATATTCCCGTAGTCGCAACGCTGGCCCCCAAACCGTTCAGCATAACAAGTGATCTTCATCGGACCCCCCCCCCCCCCCCCCCCCACCCCCC
>JAYJME010003659.1:0-11850 GCA_036873775.1 Costaria costata | reverse complement strand
GCACCTGTTGGAAGTCCCGTGGGATGTTCTGTGAGAAGCCCCACACGTGAAAGCGTGTGAGATGTACCATATAGTAGCCTATGCTAAATGGTGGCGGCAGAGTAAGAATTTGAGCCCCGACGCCGAATCGAGAAGGCTGGGCCCTGGTAGCTCCAGTGTCTACTGACGGTGCACTGCAACCGAACAGTGCGCTGTTACGGCGAAGCCGACACCGATCGCGGCGAAGCCGTGATTCTCGCCCCCCCCCCCCCCCTCCCCCGACTGGCGAGGGGCCTGAGGCGCCTCCGAAGGGTCCCGGTGGAGTCGCCCTGTCGGATGTTCGTTTTCATGCGATTCGGCTAAACAGCGTAAAAATACGCTAAATTCGGTTGTGAGCAACGTTTCAAAGGCAATGTAGTTGTAGGTTGACTAAGGAAACAGTAAAACAAAATCGGGCAAAGTGCCCCGAGAACGCCTAGGAAGGTCCCCCGGCCCGGCCTGATGGTGCAGGAGGGATCCACAACGCCGGCTTCGTCCATCGTGATCACAGTCTCCCCCCCTCTCTTTTGTTCCCTCTCTCCTCTCTCTCTTTTGTTTCGCGTGTCCTTCTTGGCTCCGCGTGTTTTGATGGGTTTCCTCATATTTGAGGCATTACTGTAGTAGATGGTCAATACACCGGCAACCCTGGCAGCTCCTCCAGCCAGTAGAGTACAGTACTGGCAGTAATACGGGACCAGGGCCCAGCCCTACAAGTAAGGAGGTAAACGAGGCAAGGCTGCCTCGTACTCGGAGTAGCCTTTGTGCGTGCGTTCGAAGAAAAATAGTTATGAAATCCCGCCGCATGCAAAACACACCCATCACCGAACCCCGACCCATGCCACGATAGAGGTGCACCATTTTAGTGCTGAGGCTCCTTACGTTGGGAGCTCTGTACTTCACCCGCAACCTTATTTTGAGTAAAATTGAAAGTGCAATCCGAGTAAACAATCCCATGACCTAGGTATACAAAAAAATCAAATTGCAAAATAAAAAATGACACCCCGACGATATTGGGTTAAGGGGTCCCGTCCTCCGGAAACAAAAACGCCAAAAACTGCTATACCTCTGTCGTAGCACGCGTCACCCACAGCAACGCGATCTCGGTCGCAGCGCTCCCCCGGCTTCAAAACTCTCCTTGCAAATGAACGGTTCCTTATACTATTAATAGCGGATGGGCCTTCTGTATACCTTTCGTCCAACCTACTTCTGACGTTGCGCGTTTTTTACCGTCTGACACGCTGACACACACAGGGCGACCCCTGGCAGCGCTAACGACGAGCTTGCTGCTCATTTCGTTGGCTTTGGTCACGGGCGGGACACGCATCACCGGTGGCGTGACCGCTGCTGTCGAACCCGAGACCACCATTGCCGAAAAGTTGGAACCACGGAGCTACTTCGACAAACCGAGATCCGACGGGGTTCCTGTTGAACCAACGGATCTTTTGGCGAACTGGTACAACACCTGGTGAGTCAAAGGCAATAAACACCGTTTGTTGCCTGCGACATGGCATGTGCACTATTAATACCTGGTTATATACGGTCTTGGTACGATATGTACCAGGTACCATACATCCCTCATTATGTTAATGTATGTATCTCTCTCGTCGCCTTGGGACATGGCTCGACTAGAACTCCGAGTACCCTCCGCGCTTCAAGCCCTTTTCATCGACGCGAGGTGGCCACCGTGCCCGCGTTGCTCGACCGCACGCACGCCAAGCAAGCACTTCCACAAGTGACAAGTTTTGTAGGTGTTTGGTCGTTGGACAACTATTTGTTTTAGTATTACGGGGGACCATAGTTGATAGGACCTACTGTAGACACAAAAGGACCTACTGTAGACACCAAAACATATATATTTCCCTATTCTTGCTAACCATATTCGGGCCATAGTTAATTGGACCTACTGTAGACACCAAAACCTGTATATTTCCCTGTTTTTGCTAACAATATTTGGTCCTATTTACTATGGTCCCCTGTAATAGTACGTACGAATGACTTATCTTGCATGGAATTCTTTCACACCTCGGACAGATCATGATCTAGATCATCTAGTCATTAACCTGCCGTTCTGAGATGCTGTGCAGGATCTGTACCATACAGATCCAACGTAGGAAACATGTGCTAGATCGTGCAGATTATACCGATTCCACCCGGCAACATGAGCTAGATCATACAGATCAGGAAATATATCTGCCCTGAATGATCTAGATCATCAAGTGGCAATCGATGATCTGTCCGAGGTGTGAATTCTTTGGAGTGGTCCTGAGTGGTCGGGTTTGTGCTCCACCTGGTACCTCAGTATGGTCGCACTTTTCATTGTTTCCGAAATCAAAATTTGGTGCTTGGGTCATTGCATCAGTGCTTTGCTTCTCTTCACTCAACCTAATTTTGTTCATCAGCATTCCCCCCTGGCACACGAAAGCAATTTATTTCGTTTAGCGCCCCTTGGCAGTACTGTTGTCGTCGCATTTTTCGGCCTCGATTCGCCTATTATATATCCTCCGCCATTACGGGCATGTGCGCGTGGCCGCAGGCCGGCGCCAGCCCGCCACGGCGAACCCCCCCCCCCCCTGTATACACTAGGGTCTGCGATGATATTTTTACTGTGGGTGGGGGTGGAGGGTAGACGAAAACAAGATGTTGACACCCTCCGATATTGCAATATGGACTCCGCAGTCCACTATCACTAGCATTGAGTTGATTCGTAGTCGCTACCCTGAGTACACGACAGTAAGGATCTTAGTTTGGATTTGGATATCGGATAAATACGGCGAGATTGTTCTTCAGTATGTTCTTCGCTATTCGGTATATCGTATAGCCAACTTGCCCTGATCGGGACGTTGGTATCAATGCAGGGCACCTAGCTTTCCACCATAAGTACCAGGTAGCGTTGCTGTAGGACGGACTGTCGGTCAGTACAGCAACCCTTATATACGGACTGTCGGCAAGTACAACAGCCCTTAGCATGGACATTGTTCCGTGATGATCAAGTGACGGCCACGCCCACCTTGATCACTCAACTCATCTCGCTCAACTTTACCTCTCTTTCTCCTCTTCTTCTTCGCTTCTTTTCCTATGGCAACATAATAAGCGCCTTTTCCGAACGATGTATTTTCTTCTTCTTCACAACAAGTGATCTTCGCAGACACTTCGGTGCCACCTCTGCCATCTCTTCTCGTAGAGACAGAGCCTCGACCACATCATCATTGTTTCATCCGGCACCCCGCAGGGTTGTTTTTCTCCCTACAGCAGTATGCCAGGTATATAGACTATATACTATAGACGGGGGGTTACCCTAAAACCAAGTGTAACATATTTTACTAATGGTCTTTGCCATCCGACAATCAATGTGCATCATGAGCTTCGCTTCAATACACTCGCGAATGCTCCGGAAATAAGTAAAAAACCAAGGGAAACCAAAGAGAAAAATGGTAACCTACGCACTTAATTCCAACTCTCTTCTCTACCTATCACAGCTTTAACCCTTTTGCTACCCCAAAAAGTATCCCACACTATTTCCAAGTAGTTTTGCCCCCGAAAACCGTTTCCGGCTCTAAAGGGGTTAAAACATCGAATCCATCTTTTTTGCCGCCCTTGCTCCTGCTTTCCTTCTCTCAACGCGTGCAAAAAGTTCTAATTTTCTGACGACCTACTTCCCCATCTTACCATCGTTCCGTCCTATCAATTGCCCTTCCTCCTCCTTTCCTCCTCAGTATACACCTACAGTATCCACAAACAGGTTGTTTTCTTAACTCTCGTCCTGTGATCACATTCTGATCATTTTAGGAGTGAGTGTGGTGATGTTCTCTAGTTTTATGCCCTCGCCCGCCACACGCACAAAGCGGTGTATTTACTAGAGCTGAGACTTGAGGGCAAAAAGGTCGGCGGCGAGGTAACAGTTGGCTATAGGTATTACAGTACGCGACAGATGTTAAGAATCTCTTATTTTTGGCCAGACTGAGATTCTTGTGTAAGACTGGGTGTGCTCCACACTAATTTCAGTACAAAGAGGTCAAATTCTTATTTTTTTCTCCAAACTTTCAGCCTCAAATTCTCAATGACCAGATTCTTAACATCTGTCGCGTACTGTATACTTAGTTGCACCCGTGTCTACTATCCGACTACAGTAGTATCTGGGTTTCCTTGTTTATGGAAGGCGGCGAGGTAATAGTTGGCTATAGGTATTATACTTAGTTGCACCCGTGCCAACTATCCGACTACAGTAGTATCTGGGTTTCCTTGTTCATGGAAGGCGGCGAGGTAATAGTTGGTTATAGGTATAATACTTAGTTGCATCCGTGCCAACTATCCGACTACAGTAGTATCTGGGTTCCCTTGTTTATGGAAGGCGGCGAGGTAATAGTTGGCTATAGGTATTAATTATACTTTGTTGCACCCGTGCCAACTATCCGACTACAGTAGTATCTGGGTTTCCTTGTTTATGGAAGGCGGCGCATTTGCCCACTTATTTCTCCGTGAGACCACTCGGTGAGAGAGCTGCCAGGTGTACCGCAAAAAAAATATGGCGCACAACAACCACACCCGTCGCCATCGACGGTGCCGGTGCCGATGGCAGTGTGCTGAAAGGCCGTTCGTTGGCGTTTTCATTAAATACCTGCTGGTATATTTTTTGTACGCGAAAAACGAATTACAATAACAGCGCCAGCCGACTAAATACTAGTCAACGATAGTCAGTTAGTTGGTAGGATTCACCAGCCCGCACACTCATGCACTGCGGACCTGCCTACCCAAAATTGTCAAGACAAAAACTATACCCCCAATTTTCGCGCTTCTAACTATTAATAGAGTGTATAACACGTGCTGCTGTAAATATATTAACTCGCCGGGGAGTCCAGACGTCATCATTGTCTGGATATGAATGAGTGTGTCGTAGATATCATTTTGCTTTAGCCCCATTAGCATTGCAGCCACGCTTGGGAACACAATACTCCACTGGAAATGTATGTGGTCATTTTCTCAGTGATGTGCAATCATAAAATACACAGCAGTATCGGCCCTCTCTCGTCTACATATATATGAAACCTGTAACTGTTATATTACATTTTGTTAACATCCTTATTCTCTGGCGGAGCGACAAGGGGGTGGATTGGCCGCGGTTTGCTACTTTAGACGGCGAACGCCTAGGTTACATATTATACGTACACACTCTTTGTCTGTCAGGAATTATTGGCTAGCTTTTTCTTAACCCTTTTCGAGCCGGAAACGCTTTTGGGAGACAAAAGTACTTGGAAATAGTGTAGGATATTTTTTTGGGGTAGTAAAAATCTTGTGTAAGGGAAATGGCCGATTTTGTCCGAGCTGGTTTTTCGCATCGGCGGCCGCTGGTGTCATGACAACTGTCACACCAACCAACCCTTTTATTATCCCGCATCCAAGTGCAGAGTATTAGTATTGGCAATAATCGTATCATAGCAGCATACAATACGCGACAGCAGTTAAGAACCCCTATTTTGGCTTAGGCTCGCGGCTTATTGTGATCTCAGTGTTGACCGTAGTCTCTTAAGGGCTGTTATATACCTGGTAGTATTTAGTGTGCCGTTCCGCGCTGAGAACAAATGCTTAGCTGTAAATTATTATTTTTCTAAGAAACTCAGCCTGAAATCATTAACTCCCAAATTCTTAACACATGGCGCGTACTGTAGTATAATAGTAGCAGTGGTTGTTTTTGTTGTTGTTGTTTCTTGTTGTTGGTGGTGTGGTACAGCCCGCGGTCACAAGTCACAGGCTCCAATAACCGCTATATTTATTTGTGGAGCGGAAGAACAACACCTACCTACTTCGTATATACTAAATCCTAAACCTCGGGGACCGCGTAATACGTACATTTATCACGTACTCGTAGGGGAGCCACACTACCTCAGACCCGTAAATCGCTAATACAATTGTCCCCTCACAAACCCAGACAGGAAGGCATTGCTTGTCTGTGTAATCACAGCGGCTTTTCTCCCCGGAAATTAATGGCGCAACCAAGCGGCGAAATCCTTCAAGCTCGTGTAGATCTATCTGCCCACGAAGGCACACAAGCCTTGTATACATTTGCCCGCACGGCGACCTATCTGGTAGAGTCTTTCCAAGCACAACAACCCACCCACACAGCACAACAACCAAGCAGACGTCTGATTAGGGTTGGAGTTGATGGGGTAAATAAAGGCTATATATTTTGGGGTCGGGGTGGTGGCCGCCGTTAGCCGAGATCCAAAAGTAAAACCTCACCGTAGGGACAACACTCCCGTGCCGTCTCGTGACAAAACCCTAACTCATTCAAACAGCACATCACTTTACGCAATGAGCTCAAAAAGGGTACGAGTGTCGTGCCTGCACGGGCGGATCTACCGCGGGCTGATGCAATCCGTACAGCCCCTTTTTGTGGTCGACCCGTGTGGCCTGTCGGCTCTCTCAGGTCTGCCGCCGGCGATACACACGAGGTATGCTCTTACCCGGGGGGTAGGTTTGGAGGGTGGGGGCCAGGTGGGATTGAGGCAACTACCAGGTATCGCTTTCCAAACAAATGGTGCTCCATTTTTATATTTTTGAAGCTATGATACGGGCTACATATATTATTTAAAAAAAAAACGTCAGCTGTGATGAGATCGAGGATTTCGTCGAATCTCAACTTTGCAAGATATATATATACTTAGTATATATATGACATGAGGACAATACTTTTATACTGGTAACTGTTATAATATCCCATCATAGCTCCAAACCAAGTAGGGGATCAAATTCGAGGTATTTGTTTCGCCGACCCGTCGCGTCACTCTCAGCTGTGCCTCCACCGGCGATATATATAGCAGGGAATTACAGTACGTTGCACCATGTTTGAGACAAATGTTACCTGCTACACAAGAACAACACACGAAAGCTGTTACGTGCCGGGCAGAACATAACCGCTGATCCACTGGTGAATCCATAATTATCTGGTTTTCGCCACAGGGGATGTGCACCTTGAGAGGTTTTCCAACATACATGAAGGCGGTTCCGTACAAAGGACGCTACGCTATCTTTTGTCTCCGCAACAAATCTAACTCCAGTTACCTTTCTTTGTTGCCGTTACCGGTAACATCCACCCCTGATTTATGCACGGGGTCAGTTTCGAGGGCTCAGGTCCAAGTAGAGTATCAGGTCCGGGTGTGGGATTAAGTCAGCAAGCCGAGAGGCTTATCAACGTATATTACAATATGGACTCTGCAGTCCACTATCACTAGCATTTAGTTGATTCGTAGTCACTACCCTGAGTACACCACAGTAAGGATCTTACTTTGGATACCTTTTTGGATATCGGATAAATACGGCGAGACTGTTCTTTAGTAAGTTCTTCGCTATTCGCTATATCGTATATCCAACTTGCCTTGATCGGGACGTTGGTATTAATGCAGGGCATCTAGCTTGCCACCATAAGTATCAGGTATCGTTGCTGTAGGACGGACTGTCGGTTAGTACAATAACAACCCTTACGGACTGTCGGCCAGTACGACAACCCGTGGAGTACATCTGCCCGTAGCATGGGCATTGTTCCGTATGGATCAGGTTGCGGCCACGCCCACCTCGATCACTCCCGTCTACTCCTCTTGCCTCTTCTATTCGCCTGTTTTGTCCTCCTGTCTTCTCTTTTATTATCCTTTCTCTTCTTTTCTTCGCTTCTTTTGCTTATGGCCACATAAGCACCTTTCCAAACGATGTATTTTATTCTTCTTCACAAGTGATCTTTACAGACACTTCGATGCCACCTCTCTCTGCCATCTCTCTTCACAGAGACAGAGCCTCGACACGATTCATTCCATTAGGCAAAATATAAGGTACGCTTAGAATTCCAACATATATATATTTTTAATATGGAAGTACTGTAATATACTGGTACGAGATATTTGTTTGCGCGAAAAAACTGCACGGATAACTTGGAAATTTACGACGAACAGTCCTGCGGTAAGAACGGGCCTAAAGCCCGTGTCATCGCAGCACGCGTAACTACTTACATTACTTACAGTGCTTGCTGTATATTACAATTATGACATTCTGACGAGCACGGCGCAAGGTGGTATTATAGTATGATACCTGGTACAGTATGATATACTTCTCTATATTATACCGTCGTCATCGATCGATCACAGCCCACCAATATTCTATGAAGTGAATATTATGTCCGCTGTGTGAAGGTATCCCGAGTGTGGTATGCAGGGCTGTTGGTGTTGGGAAGCGCTCTCCACCATGGTTCGTTCATGGTTGTCCATTAACCTCTCCGTTGGCCTACAACAGCTCTCGACCCAAGGCCGCTAACACTCAAAACTCAAGTCATAGTTATACTTGCAGCAGAACACCAAACATACTTAGTCTCTAAAGTATGACAAAGGAACAGACAAGAACAGAGTCTTTGCAAGTACTCAAAAGGAAAACAGACAGACATACAGAGTCTCTATAATAGGTACTCATTTGGAAACAGACAGACTGAACGGTCGGGGGATTTTGACGGAAGACTCCGCCTTGGAGCGTCACCATGCAATATCCCGATCTACTATTAATACGACGATACAGGGCCTTGACACGAGACATTCCATCACCTATAGAACGACTGTAATGTTCCTGTTTCATACCGGTATATCAAAGTTTGAAAGCGAATACCGTATGACACTCCATCACATTAGCCCACCCTGAATAATTGTAGATGCAGATCACACGGCAATCAAAGGATGCCAATAAAACATCCAGAAATTGGAAAGGGGATCGAAGATGTGCGGCTATTCGAAACAACAAACGAAAAAATGAGGATACAGATTCCCCCACATCTCGTAATAATGAGGCTTGTACGCCTCAGACAAGAGTTAAAACCCTGTATGGCGGAGCTCACGAAAGTAGAAGCTCGAGGTCGGGTGTGTACGTGAAGTACCAATAGCAATCGGGCTACGACCGGGAGGACGGATGAGTCACACAAGAGTATAGGTGAAAAACATCACAAGGCCATAACGCAAGGACGTGCTAGCTTAGAGTTGACCTCTCGATCACAAGACCGAAGTTTGGACGGTCGCGCTACGCTACAGAGCAGCGAAGGGTGATTGCGATAGAAAAAATCTGAAAATTAAAAGTAGTAAATAAACAGGGTCTGCTTCAAAGCTAAATTATTTTGGACCAAATCAAATCAAATCAAGCTTGCCTCGAGAAAGAAGAACAGGAGGAGGGTACACGAGTCCAAGGCTAACAAGTCCGTTGCCGACGTCGCCATGTGTGAAGGTATCCCGAGTGTGGGATGCAGGGCAATTGGTGTTGGGAAGCGCTCTCCTCATGGTTCAGAGTTGTCCATTAATTAATCTCTCCGTTGGCCTACAGCTTTCGACCCAAGGCCGACAAGATTCAAGACTCAAGTCATATAGTTATACTTGCAGCAAAACACCAAACATACTACCAGTAGCCTCTAAAGTACGGTAAAGGAACAGACAGGAACATAGTTTCTAAAAGTACTCAAAAAAGGAAAACAGACAGACAGACAGAGTCTCTGTAGGTACTCATTTGGAAACAGACAGACTGAACAATCGGGGGATGGTGACGGAAGATCCCGCCTTGGGGCGTCACCATGCAATATGCCGATCTACTATTAATACAACGATAGACGGCCTTGACATGACACATTCCATCACCTATAAAACGACAGTTGGAATGTTCCTGTTTCATACCGGTATACCAATGGTTGTGAATGCGAATACCTTATGACACTCCATCACAGCTGGGTGTCGCGGGTTCAACCTTTGTTTACTAGTGTTGCAGTGGGTGTTTTGTTGGTCGTATGGTGTTTATATTATGTGCGCTGGGTGTCGGGTTCAACCTTTGTTGATTAGTTAGTTATAGGTGTTGCTGGTCGTATAATATTATCTATGACATGATATGTGCGCTGGGTATCGACCCTTTTTTTTGTGTTGTTGTTGCCATATCTTATGATGATGGCTGGTACTACGGTATAGGAGGGAGGGGTGTTACTCCTATTTTCGCTATACTACTACTACCGCATTTGTTTTGGATGACGATGATGTTCGCGGGGCGATGCGTGGCTCTCTCGATCTCTTTGTACTTCACCAAATATTGTTAAAAGTTAAACTTCAAATAAAGCCCTTTTTTGTCGACGCATGCATGCTACGGCGGTGGTGGTATAATAGGGGCATGTGATGGAGAATCACTAATAGCAGTTTATAGTTCGTAGAAGTCGGGTAAGATGGTACCATAAGAACAATCCTTTCTACCTAGGGATTCTTACTTAAGGAAAATTAGTCCGTACTTAAATACCCCAAGAATAATCCTATCTATGGATTGTTCTGCAGATGTCCGTAGATACCATAAGAACGTTCCTATTAGCAAGTATTTGTTTTTGGGCGTTATGTTAGTCCGTAGGATGTGAGTCTTTCTTGCACCCGAAGAAATATCTATATATAGGCGTAGGAGTATTTCTATGAATACCCAACTGCGGGGTATTCCAAAGAAAAGCATGTGAGAGGATGAGCTATCATTGTTGTTTACGAAGCGCACCCCTCTCACTCTTGGGTTTCCTTCATCAAGCTCCTCACACTCTCAAGTCAATTAACAAAAGGTCTTAAACTACAGAAGAGAGGGTCTACCTCCCAGCCAGCTTTGACTGCCGGCATCCTTTCTCGTTTGCTGGTATTGTTCCCATCGTAAACTCGTCTACCAGGGCGTCACATTGTTCGCTCTACTTACCGGTCTTATTAGCCTCTCGGCGTCTAGTTCAATCCCCATGGCAAATTTCGTCTAGTTATTTCTGCCAAATGTACCACTTCCGATTATTAAGCTTTAGCTACACCAATACGCTTGGCGCCTGTCGGATAAGATATTTTGTTCGGATTTATATGTTTTGGCATCTACTGGTTCCGTCTACGGGTTCTATATACTTTGGTTTTTGGTTGGTGTTTCTTCTTGATAATTTGTATCGTTTCCAGTTCTGGTTCGACCAACGGCCCCGCGCGCTCATCCCCCCCTGGGTACCACATACGGGCCCACAGGAGTATGAGCCCCCACAAGCAGATTGCCGTCTTGTAAGTGCTGCATTCTTTCGCCTTCATTTTGGTCTGGATTTTCTATCTTCGTTTCTGTCACCGTGTTCCTTCTCATGTCTCTATTTCCGTCGTTTGCTTTTGTCTAGGTGTCCCTTTCCTTGGTCTTTTGAGTAAACGACCCTTGTAAGATCGCAGAGATCATGGGGATATTCTTACCTCGTTATCTAATATAATAATGTTCATGTGATAAACCACAACGCGGTAGTAGTTAGTGCTTCGTTAATAGGATGATATATTAGGTCGATAGGATAAGCACGATGAGTGCAGTCGGTCTATTGTCCAGGGATAATTCTGATCATATTTTGGTGATACGTAATGCGGGTGGTGAGATACGCACATATATTGGTAGCGTGTCTTGGGGTCTTGGGGGCCATGAGTATATTCGTCGTAACAACATGCAGCATACCACTGTTACGGACCAAAATAAGTGGATAACTTCGACTTTCGGTTTGTCGAAATACTGGTGCTACTTGTTTGAATTTCTGATGGTTGACAGGATATAATATTGGATTTTGTAGTTTGACATTCAGAGATACGAGGGACTTGCCGCCCCCGTGCCCCTCACTCTAGTTTTCCTCTATTAATAGTTTTCCTCTACCTTTCTTGGTCTACTTGTGGACTTCTTCTGGGGCTTGTTCGGATCTAAATAATATCATACACCTTGGCACTTCACCTTTCTGGCTCGCCTCATGGCGGCCCGGGCATTCACCCACTACTCTCCGTGAGGCCGGTCAGCCCCTGCACAAACTATCCAACACCC
>JAYJME010003658.1:0-11851 GCA_036873775.1 Costaria costata | reverse complement strand
CATTGACCACGCATCCCTTTCGAGACGGCATGGGGGGTGTTGAGCTCGCGCAGGGCCACAGCCAGTGTCTGGCGTGGGATGGGTGTCTATGCGCCTGTCGTCAGTTATCGAATACCTGGTATACATAGGAGGTACGCACCCGTTTGTGATCACACTTTATACGACAACAGACTATACTCGTAACCATCTCGATGTAGAATACCTGGTGTCAGCCAAATACCTGGTAGGAATTAGAACTGCTACCTGGGAGACACATTTTTGTCTGTAACTGCCGTATCGTTTGGTTGACCGGCTGCCATTATTCCAGCATCACAAACGCTTTAAGCTGACAGTACTTTTTGTTGCGCGTTTCGCTCACCAGTTACGGAGGCGCATGTCCTCCGGGAAGACGTCTCTGGTGCCCTTCACCGGCTTGAGGTCCAGCTTCTCCGAGGCCGCTCTTGGCGAAGACCCTCCCCCGACACGCCTCTCCGCGTCCTGGAGCACCGCGGCGCTCGCTCTTCCTCCTCCTGCTGCTGCTGCTGGTGCTGATTGGAGCGTCGTTGGTGTCGTCGCAGAAGTCAATGTGGGGCGACAAGCGTTGTTTGGGTTTGGTGTTGTATTGTTGTGTCGCCGTGTGGTTTTTTGTCGCGCCTAAGATACCGGTTTGCATAGAGATCAGATATGAGGCGTGCGAGTCACGAGCACGAGCAAAAAAGGCAAGGCGATATTATTTATACTCTTACCAGGTACCAGGTATTCATAGATTACAAGACTGGTACTGAGTGGTACGTACGTACTGACTACGACTTAGGTACGAATCGGTAAGCTTTTGCCTGACCCTCGTGTGTCATACGTCATACGGCAACACATATGGTACGTAACAAGGTGGGGTCGTACACAGGCTTTGGTCTTGCAACGCGGAGACCATACGTACACGAAGCGGAGATCGGCGATGGCTTTGCCAATGGTCCATGTTCGTAGCGACATCCAGACAGCAGTACAAAGCAGCAGCACAGCACTTAATAGTGCTCGTATCTCGTATCAAACCAGCACTCGCGCTGCTGGTATCTCTTGTTTACGCCCTACCAGGTACCAGGTACTACCGAGGGTGGCATGCTATCGTACGTACCAGGTACCGGTACCTCGTACCGGTAGTACGCAGTGGTGTAGAGGAGCGCACGCATTGGCATTTTGAACGGAATGTGTCATGTTCCAGTAAACAGAAAATTGTTGTTAAATATCATACCTCCTCCTCCTCCTCCTCCTCCTCCTGCAGCTGCTCCGCTCATGCACAACAAAGAGCGCCGGCCCAACGACGACGACGACGACGGCAACGACGAACACCCCCATGACAAGATACCAGTTCGCCGCATTGAATAGCTCGACGGAGAGGCCGACTGCTGTTGCAGTCTTGCTGCTGTGGCACGAGTCTGGAGCAACGTCGACATGGACGAGAGTCGCACAGCGGACGAAGACACCAACGGTGCCGCAGTCGGCACGAACGCCCGCACTGTGGCCGGGCTAAGGCTCCCGGAAGCAACAGATAGCAGCATCTGCACCTGCAAGCGCATGGTCTGCGCGCTACGCCAAGCACAAGAGCGCCGTTCGTGTAGGTTTTTGATTTTTGTTTTTTGTGGCAATTCACACCTAGGGTTTGCAACGACTTCGACGGCACTTCCCAGAAGGGGATACATACACGAAATTACGCCGCATTTCCTCGTGCGCGAGCCCAGTGGAGCCTGTGCAACTTGTACTACGCCAGCTACGCCTCACAACAGCAGCTCTAGCCTGGGAGGAGGTTGATACTGGGTATCACTGTCTTATTTGGCTCAATTTTAAAAATCTTCCGCTGTTGATAGGTCCCGAGAAACGCTCGAGGCAACGTGTTCCCCTTTTGAAAGCGGCGCAGCTACAGGTAGAACTGACCCGTAGCAAGCGGCGTGAACCAGGTAGCGAACGTCGACAAGGTAGCGAACGACAGAGGGGGGGAAGACGCTATATACAGGCTCGGTGCCATGCGCACAGCAGCTGTGAAGGGTGCCCCACGACTGCACAGTCTGGCAGCAGCGCTTGCTGCTGCCATGCTTGCGTTTGCTACTGCTACTGCTACTGCGACTGCTGCTGCCGCTGCTGCTGCTTCTTCTTGCGCTTCTTCTGCTTCTGCATTGACTGCGGCGGCAACTGGGGCAATCTACGAGGCAAGATGTGAAACAGGAAACATTTTTGAGCCATTCGTAGTGTTCAGCAGTGGTAGCCCACCTTGAACCTTGACTGGCTTACGGGATGTGCACATGTACAGACTACTATTCATGTTGATGCTGATCACTGCTACCTGTGTTGTGTGTTGTGTGCCACTCTGGTCGGATATGTAAAATACTGTTTTTTTACAGAGATGTAGAGATGTGGGTACGTGCGGCATTTTATCTGTGAAGCACGTGGAGGACTCCATGGATTGAGATATGCACCAACTCTCCCAAAATCAGAAAGCTGAAGACCGATAAATAGCCAGTCCTTCAATGACACGCTCGCTTGTTGAGGCCGCAGCAAGGCGGCAGACTCGTCAACTAATGGTATCTTTGCCACCGCAGCAGCCCGTAGCATCTTGGGGGTTTTTTATCTGGTCTCAACTCTGCAGTTAGAGCTCTGTCATGATCAATCGCCATCTGTCTCTGTGAAAAGGAACCGCGTTCGTCTCACGACTTTTGTTTCGCCTGTACCATATGTTTATACGCAGCAAACGTAAGAGGCACTGCTTGGCCCATCGCCGCAGCACTGATGTACCGCTAAGCTGGAAAGGTCAAGCAAGCAACATGAGCGATGGCCGCCGGTTGACGTCTCTCTCACGCCCACGGTCCCTGTTCAGACAGCATTGTAGTACAGTAGTGGTCCCTCTATAGCGCCGCTTGAGTGGTGCCGTTTGCCCGCTATAGTGCCTGTCAAATCGCTTGGCAACAAGCAGTATATAGTGGCAGTATTATGCGGAATATTGCCGGTTGACGCTATATATATAGTGCCGGTATTTCCGGCTGGCACATACCGGCACTCCGTATAGAGGGACGGGACCACTATCGATACTATGCTATTCTCGTGGAGTCCAGTGCCACACTCTGATCTTTTACCCTAATCCACGACATCACCCCCCGCTGCCCCCTCCCTGGCCTACCCCGCGGTTATGCATTACCACCTTCCTTCTCTTTTCTCGCGTGGGGTTCAGCCCTGACTGCTGGCTGCCGATGTCCATCCACTCGCCACTAGATAAGGTTCATGGGGGTATGCATGGCTCTTGACTGCTATTAACAGCGCTCGCCGACGCACTTCGGATAGGGGTTTCCTATACCATAACGCATTCCAACCAAGGGGATTATATAGTACCAGCACCATGTCCCAAATACTGGTATTACGGGGGGCCAAAATCAGAACCCGTGATGGACCCAAAAAACCCATACTGAATATGCCATTATTTTTTCGGACCATATCAGAAAATGAATACTGGGCTTCCCCGTATTAGTTTATGTCGTAGTTGACGGAAGTCGTTCACTCCTCTCGCCCAGCAGACCGCCTTCAAGAAGCCCTGGAATGAGGACGCCCCCGAGGGGCTTCAGCACCTGGAGCACGTCAACATCTGCGTCCCCAGCCACGGCCCGGCCAAGCAGCTGTACTACGACGTATTGGGTTTCGTCCCGGACGAGAGACGTGCGCACAACATCGAGAAAGGAAGCGGCACGATCTGGGCCAACCTAGGGGTACGACATTTTTCGTGGTCTGTTTTTTTTTTTGTTCTTCGAATATTGAAAGGGTGTGTTTGGTAGGGTGTATGCTCTGGGCTACCCAGGTGCCTAACCTGGTTATGTTGGTCGTACCCGAGTAGACACCCGGGGGGTATCCAGAGTTTATACCTACTAAACACAGCCTAAAATTGTTACAATTGCGTTCGATGTTTTTGCTCTTGCCCTCCCGGACGGCTGGCTACCCTTGATTGGAATTATGACAGGCATTCCCTCCGGGCGTAAGCACGGTTTTTCTAAAACATGGTTGAGCTTCAGCCGTAGCTTACCGGTGCTGCAGTAAGTGTTTGCTTCCGAACAGTGGCGGTGGCAAGAAGATTAATTTCATTTTTCCTTTCGAGACGTGTGATACGAGGACGGATCGACGGGCGAGCTGGAAGCGATTCACGACTCCCCAGATGCCCGGCAATATCCTTAAATAAGCACTCGCGACGTTTTACGCATTTTACCTCTTTTTCCGTTCCTTGTCCTACAATGAGGTCTTTGCTCTCCCATCCCATTGCGAACAACGCTTCTATATCATCACCTCGGGTATGCCGAACGTTAGTTCGTCCTCACCGTGTCCCGAATTCGATGCCCGCGTTTCGCTCGTCTTCTGTCTCTCCTGCGGGCGGGTTTTGCTACACCACGGCCGGCGATGCTGCTCCTCCTCCTGCTGCTGCCTGCCTGCTGCTGCTGCTGCTGCTTCTGCTGCCGGGGACCGTCTTTCCTATGTTTTGCTGTCCGCAGACGACCCAGATACACCTACCTCAGGGTAAGCGGCGTGTGCGCGGGTATAGTGGCTGGCTGGCTGTTTTCGCGGCAGTTGACGCGGTTTTCTTGTTTTGGTCGGGTCGTTGGTACCGAACTCGATGAGGCACTGCTGCCGAACGGCGGGGATGTTGAATGGTCGGAATGAGCGAGCTGTGCCTCTTTCTCTGTTTTATGTTATCACCTCTTCAATCACTTGTTCCGCTCGCGGTCCCCTGTGGAACCGACATTTCTTGTACAGCACATATGACGACATTTCGAAAGCTTAACGTGTACTCCATTATTGTGATTGTGTAGGATTGATTCCCACGAGTTCCTTTAGGTGGCATGACCGGCGCGTGGTGCATATCGCTGTACTCTCGCATCTGAGCCCGTGGTGGGCGCACTCGCCCTGTCAACCTGTATTGCCCCCTGCTCCCGTCCGGATGAGGCAGCTGCCACACAGGTCTGCATGCCTAGCAGGTCCAATGGTCTGAACGGGTGTTTTCGCGCGGCCTCTGACGCGGTTCTGACGCGGTTGGTATTGCGGATTGATTACCCGAAAACCGCGGCACGCTCTGAAATCCTGCCGCGCGTAATGCGCCTCTCGTGAGCAGGCATTGTTCGACGCGACCAGATCGGACGAGAGAGTGCTGAACCCTGTCGTGCGGCAAAAAGTCCAAAGGCACTAACCCCTTTGGAGCCGGAAACGGTTTTTGGGGACAAAACTACTTGGGAAATAGGGTGGGATACTTTTGGGGTAGTAAAAGGGTTAACCGGAGTGGGGTTGGAATGGGGGAGACCTGTTGTGTGACCCTGGATTAGCATGTTAACTTACAAATAGAAAATGAGGCTCAAATGCAACAAACAGTTTGAAGTACCGTGATACCGTTGTTGGCATGCGTTCGGGGCAGCTTCGATCCTACTCGCCGAGGGCACTGCCGTTCGTCGTTGCGGTAACATTAGCGTTCGGCTGCAAACTTGAACGTAAATGATACCTTGGGCGGCGTTGCCAACATAACAGTGTGGTAGGTTTGGACGATACCTGGTATATACTTCGAAGCGCATTGCGTCTCTTGAGTGTCTTCACCGCTGAACAATCGTTTTGTCTCTCATATAGAGTTTTTTTTGTCTTGTCGCAGTGACACGACTCGGAAGAGGACTGCCGAGATTGACGTAAACACAGAGCGGCCGCACCGCAGTGCTCTCGACACCACCTTCGGTGCCCGTCTCCCCCGATGCCACCCGCCGCAGGGGAACCTCAAGTGGTGCCCGGCACGATCGGTCTCGTCTACTCCGACCTAACTGAGGTTGTCTCCCGACTCGGCGAAGCAAACCGCCACGCGCTCGAGGGCACCGCGTTCGCGTGGAGGGAGGAGAGCGACGACGTTGTCCACGTCTCGTGTCCGTACGGTGAGGAAGGATGTTCCATGGCCTTACTAGTCTCTCTATTTGTCCACCGAACTTATGCGCACAGTGTGGTAGAGCTGCGCCTGTGGTGAGGCACGGGTTGCACCCACCAGAATTGCCCCCATGTTGCTCGCCGTCGCTCAAACAATAAAGCGGCTTCTCCCTTGGAGAGCAGGGAAGTTTGTCCAGCGACTGTCAAGAGTTGTCGCACTGCTGCTGTCTCGGACAGCCCCCCGCTTTCTCCTTGCAGGTGTGTTTAAAGGCAGCGTGCGCGTTCGCAGCAGTCTCTGCTAGCCCTCGTGTTGCTTGCTTCCGTAAGAAGCGACCCCCTCGCCGAAATTCAGAGCTGCTGTTGTAGCTCCGCTTACTCGATACACACAACCACCACCAACAATAACCGTCTTATATGGGCCTGCACGCTACACAGCTGCTGCTGTTGTAGAACCCCCGGTATGGTCAGGCTGTTTTCTTGTCTCTCGGTGCGCACGTTCCCTGCAGCTTGCTCGCTGCATTTGCCGGGGCCGAGACCACCCTGAAATACTCTGATAACGGTCGCCATGCGTGCCCTCCGCTCATGCGTTCACCCTTCGCGCCATTTCAGGAAACTTCTTCCGCCTCCACAAGCGGAAACCCGACTCATCCGTGACCCACGGCCAGAGCCTGGACCCCCTCGACGCTCGGGGCGGAAGCTTGCCCAATGTCTCCCAGGCCGCGGGTTCCCACGGCCTGGCCATCGCGTACGTGCACTTCCGCGTCAAACCTGACACCAGCGCCGGCATCGGCCGCTTCTACCGAGACGTCTTCGGTGCGGACGTTGAAGAGATCAAGGTTTCAACTCCGGCGGGGGAGACGTGCTCGTTGGTGAGGGTCCTGTGCTATTAATAGCGCCTGGTTGGGTGGGGCGGGGGCGGGGGGCGGGAGGGCGGCACAATCAGTGGTTGACGCGCGGTTGGTTGGGGTCGTGGCCGGTTGGGCTGGGTCAGGCAGACCGTTAGTTTTTTTGTTTTTGTTTTGTTTTAGGATCATTTTCTTTGCTTGACACTGCAGCAACAACCACAGCAGCAGCAGCAACAGCAGCAGCAGCAGTGGCAGCGACCGACATGGTCTGGATGCCTGTCACGCAAAGCTGCTAGCTTTTAGTTCGCCACAGAAAAGGTGTTTATCACCACCAACCACTATGCCCGTTCGCCTTAGGCAGCCAGCCAAGCGCACGGCAACGCATACCAGCTTACGCGCTTGCGGTGCGGCGGCGGGTGCTTCTGTGCGCCAGTCCCGGTTGCCCAGGTTTTCTGTTTGTCTACAGCGTTACTGAAGGTCTGCTTACAGCCTGTACAGTAGCAGTTCGGTGATGAATCTCTCGAATGTTTCGAATGATCCAAGATTCGGCGATTGTCTCGTTTTTTGTTGTGGGGGGTGGGTGGGTGGGTGCAGGGGAATGAGGTCGACGTCGGCACCGAAGCCGCCGCGGCGGTGGTCAGGGTGGGTCCTGTCCAACAACTAGCGTTTGTGGAAGGACTGGAGGCTCTGCCGGAGTACGACGGACACCACATCTGCGTTTACTTGACCGACGAAGGTGACGAGCGCGGGAATTGTTCGAGTGTTTGTCCGTTTGGCTGCCGTTGCGATCTGCCACCTGTACTTGTGCGTAGCGTTTAGAATGGCCATCGGCTTTCTAATTTTGGTTGTGTTTAGCGCCCGCCTCGCTAGAAGAACATGGGTGTGCCGAGGCTGATCAGTGGGTAAAGGTGGACACGTTTGATTCGGTTAACTGCCAGCGATGGAGGGCGGCAGCGACATTGGCTTCTCGTTCTTTGCTTTGAGCTGCCGGGAGGGCCATCAACTCCCTCGCTTTGTTCCGATCAAGTGCGGCGTGTGGGGATGCGGGCCGCCAGTTTCTTCGTCGACACGTTTGTTTTGCTGCGTGAGTCCCATTGCTGGAGCGCAAGTTGTACACCCTACGTACAGCTTTCTATAGGTTTGACGCCAAACGGGGCGGGGTGCCATGTCTCACGTACGGTGTACGTGCAATTCCATCGCCGGCATTCTCCCTCTCTTTTCGCGCTCTTCTCCCCCCCCCCTTTTCTTGTCTCTTTTTGACGCGTTGATGTTCCCCAGCGTTTCGACGCAGCTTTTTGGAGGCCGATAAGAGGGGTATCGTATTTGTGAACCCGCGGCCGAACTTCGGAAGAGCGGACACCCTCGAAAGCGCTCTCGAAGAAAAACAGTTCCGCGTCAAGAACATGGTAAGATGTCTGGAGGTTGTTGCTGAAGCGCCAGCACCGCCTTCGTGAGGATGAGAGCGTTGATAAAAATCACCATGCCGGTATCGGAGGCACAGTAGTGCAAGTTTGACTATATGGGTCGTAGGCGGTAGACTGTCATCCTTGCTGGCCGTTGCGCTGGGGTACGAATCTCGGCTGGTGTATGTTGTTATGCACAGGTTTTTTTTTCTGAGTCCTCTTCCGTCGCCGAAAGTGCGAGAGCACGAGTCGGCACAAATCAATGCAAATCGACGAGCAGTGAGAATGCTGGACCCTCTGCGCGATAAAAGGAAGGCACATACCGGGGGGGGGGGGAGAAGGGGACACCTGTGATCACGGCTTGTTCAGAAGGCCCGTGAGGATAAAAACTCTCACGAGTTGAGCTGGCAAATACAAGCGCGACGATGAAACACAAAACATGTAGTACTCCTCCCCCGTAAGGAGACTTTTGTTTATTTGATATCGTGGACATTGCTGCAGCGCACGGCCAGCCCTACGTCCTAGGGGAGAAAGGGGCGGCCGCTGCTTCTCGCTGTTGAAATTTCGTGGGCCTCGAGCTGCAGTGCATCGAGGCGGTCGATTTGGCGATCGCGCTTTCTTAATACTTGTACCAGGTAGCATTTTCCCCCTAAGCAATCCACTTCTACTACTGTAGATGCGGCCTACAGCTTTGGGGAACCAAGAGCAGCGGTAGGGGTTGCGCTTTTGAGACCAACCATTGTTTCTCACTGGCGGTGCTCCTCAACAATTGCAGCTCAACCATTGTAAGGGAGCTACCCACTATCTTCGGGATTCCGTGTCTATTTTTCTATATTGCTTGTTAGATGTCTAGCCCCAATGAAATTGTGTGGGGGATTAGCTTACCACTTCCTCAAAGGTCGGTTGTTGGGTTAGGCATGGGGTTCCTTAAATGAGCCAAAGTCAACTATAGGTGCTAATATTAATTGGCGCTAAAAACTACTTTAATAGGCGCTAAAAACTACCACTACTGTACCACGCGTCTTCCCGTTCGCTTTGCGTTGCTGATTCCTCCCGCTTTGCATGCTCTCGCACCCATCTCCAGGTCGACCCGGCCACAGGAGAGCTCCTGCACGTGCTGGAACACGAAGTCCGATGCGTTTCCCACCCCTCCTATCCCGTGGGCAGGGATGTATCGGCCAAGAAATAGACTGTACCAGGTCACGGTTAATGTATATTTATAAGTAGAGAGGGGCGGGGAGGGAGACGCTGGCGGGGTGGAATTCCGCAACATGCGGGTTGTGGGATTGGATTTCGATTGCGCAACAAGTGTGCGGGTGGCCTATTGTTTTTTGGAAGTTCAAATATTGTAGTTGCTGTGCGGGACCTTCCGGTGGGCCCATGGTACGATATGAGGCATATCGCAGTGTGAGCCCACCTGGTCTGCTCTGGTATTCTCGGCTGCTATCTGTGGCAATCTACACGTTTCCAACTATCTCGTCTCTCCTGCTCCAAACTATGAGGAGCTCCAGGAAAAATAGGGCCTGCTTCTTCGGGGGTCCGTCGTGCTCTCCCTCGCCGAACTTTCTCCGATAGCCCTTCTTCGTTCTTTTTGAGTTATGTTCCAGGGTCACACAAGTCAGCCCGCTACGCCCACCATTGCCTCTCTCGCCGACGTAATATTTTTTCATGCTGTCTTTCGCCGCTGTGTGAGCATTAGCGTGGTGTGCCCGCTGAAACGTTGAGGCGTGTTAGGAGCGAGCGCTACGAGGTTTGGGCTGTCGAGGCTGTCCCGCGGGTGCGCTTTTTTCTTGCGCTCAGCCTAGAGTGGGCGCGCGTCTTGGGAGGACAGTTACGCCGGGCCGACGACAAAAGGGTTCTGGGTTCCGCAGCATCGACTGCGACATCGCGGTTCTGTAGACATCATGCAAACTCTTATCTCGGTGCTATTGGGTGCGTCGGCTCTTTTCTATCCGCACGCCATTTACGACCTGCCACCTCCACGGACCTGTTGCACTGTTTATCCTCGTCACATTGGTTTCGGGAGTTTCTCACCATGCTTCGCTGGAGTGGAAAAACTGCGGTTCTGACCGCCAAGCACCCTTCCCGCTTTAAGAAGAGTTTCTGACGGTGCGCCTACGGGCTGGCAGTCTTTGAGCCGCCTCATTCGCCAGCGCAGAAGCACCCCCCAAAAAGCGCCTTAAGGATCTGCGGCAACGACCGTCGACGCATGCGACGGCCTATTTTTTCCGAGGACGCACGCTGCGATATTATAGGGGTGTACCTCATATTTTCACGAGGTTCCTCATTGGAGGAGCTCTACGTGTCACCCAACCACGGGGTCTTCACGAAAGTTGCGGTCTTAACCCGACGACCAATCCTATTGCGACACATGCTACGATAGGGGTGCACGCCTTCTTTTTTTTAAGGTTCACCACTTGGGGGGCTCTGTTCCCCATCCAAAACCCAAACCTTGAGAAGTACTGTGGGCTAAACCCGACGAACCATCCCATGGCCTCCTGTAGGTCACAACGAATTACATTTGCAAACCAAGAATGGAATCCCCGACGATTTTGGGGCTAAGGAGATCCGTCGTTCAGAAAATATGTCAGCCTGTAAGTGCTGCCTCTATCGTAGCACGCGTCTTTGCCAGGGAGCAAAACAAAAAAAATGTGGTAGAACGAAACGATGTTGGGTGGGTAGTTCTGTAGTTCCTCCGTTGAATAGCCAGGGAATAGGCAGCAAGTGCTACCCCGATCGTAGCACGCGTCCGGAGGTATTCCTCGCTCGAGGACCTCTGTACCATACCCCAAACATGATTTTTGAGGGAAAATAAAAGCCCAGCCCGATGTGGTCTATCGGTATTGCCATGGTCTTGTATGTACAACACAAATGAGATCCCGACGATACTGGGTAGTGTTTTACTGTAGACACATGCTATTAGAGGGTTTCCACGTAAAGAAAAATACCAACAATTTAGGCAAGATCTTTCATGCAATTGAGATTATTGTTTTTCTGCATATTTTAAGATTTTTGTCATTTATTTGTGGTCTTTATTCCAAAACAAAAAAGAACAAATTCTCGATAGGTATGGTCTAAATTATTTGACCAGGCATGAGTAGCCCACTCTTGTTGTAGTAGGAAAGTGGCATAACCCACAAAAAACAGAAGAATCAACCAGCACTGACGACGAGGAAGAGAGGAGCCACACACAGCAGCAGCACACGGAGCGGCTTGAGCAGGAAGCGCGGAGCACAACTCGGGCCGTTGAACAGCAAGCGCGGAGCACAAGCAAAGCAGCTTTTGATACACTCGGCGAAAGCTGGTACTCAAAAGCACCTCGTCTTCGAGGTTACTTCGGCGTTGCTTATGACCACAAGTCGTGCTTCGTGCGTACCCTTGCGGGGTATACGCGGGGGTATACTCGTATAGTGTGGTACTTCTGCAGCAAAATGCGGTAGCGCCGCTGCCTTGAGAAGTCATGGCGTTGGCAAGCGGGAGGGGGTGACCGCTATACCCCAAGCAGTGCAAGGCACTCGTCTCGCACCAGGACGCCTCCGAGCAGGGACGAGCGCGAGGGTTACGGGGCGCCGCAGCACCAGGAGGGGGCGGTGGGCGAGTCGGTGCAGCCGAGAAAAGATGCCTTGACAAGGGTTAAAGTTTCCTGTCAAGCCAGCAAGCCTAGGTTTACGACGTTCGAGCGGAGCCGACGATTCGGGGACGTTC
>JAYJME010003657.1:0-11851 GCA_036873775.1 Costaria costata | reverse complement strand
TGCCCCGTTTGCCCATCCCTGGCCTCTCAGACTTCCCACTTGAACACCGCCTCCTCTTATTACTTGCTGGACCAATCCAGCTTTTATTTGCTCTCCAGCTTTTCAGTTTTGTGCTCGTGCGCGTACCCAGAGCACGGCAACTGGGGCGAGCGCGACGCCATCGCGGGTATCGGCGGGCGTTGATTTGTAGAGAAGGAGGGTCGCAAGGAGCACGGTCACCGTTTTCGTGGCTAGGCGTGGCGTGTCCATCGAGGTACGAGGGAAACATGAATGGGTTCTATCTGGCTTGTTGCTGTTGCGACCAATCCAATATGTCCGAACCTATAAGGGTCATTTATATCAGTAAAAAAACATTCGAACGGTGCTTATTTTTCGAACCACAGTCTGAGATACAGAGAGAGAACTCCGACTTCTGAACACATCATAGTCAAGCGGGCGAACGAGGGCCACGGTGAGCACCGGGCTTCACTCGAGGCAGCCACGGGGCTCACTGGGGCAGAGAGGGAGTACAGCTCGACCCGGACCGAATCGATGGCGAAGTGGTCGCGAGGGGGCGGGGAGCGTATGAGGCTGACAGAACCTCAGGCGTTCGAAGTTTTTTTTTGCTTAATTTCTTCATGCTTCCGTCAAAACTGAGCGAGATTTCCGATCCCACACTGATTTCAAGATAAAATACCGTCTATATATTTTTCACGTACAAAAATCCCTCATGAGACACTACTGCTCTACGATTTTATTTTAACTTGTTGTGGTGTAGACTGTATATACGCAGGTATAATAGGTGCTGTGCCACATACCAGTATTAGGCGTTCAGTTTTACGTACGTACAACAGTACGTATTGCAGCCCAGCGCGGTGCCGAGCGGTGCCGTGCCTTGCCGTGCTGTGTCTGTGCCTTTTCTTCTGCGTACATTAAGCGTATCAAAAGAACTATGTATGCGTACATGCATGCGGCGTCCGGGTGGTTTGTCGAATCCGCCATTTTTCCCCTGCACCATACGTAGAGCTCTTGGCATTTTCAAGCCGGCAGTTTGAACCTGTGCCTCCCTTCAAATGTTGTATTCTTCCTTGCGCGAGCGCAGCGGGCGGCGTCAGCATCACGCGGAGCGGAGCCTTGTAGACATATCAGCACTATTATATAATGCTCCGTATGATAGGTATAGTAGTATCAAAGTGACGTTGCATTGGATCTTCACGACTATGCCGCTTTCAGTATTCCCGGCGGGGAACCGCTTCTTCCGTGCGCTAGCTACGCTTATTACACTACAATTACAGTATTTTGCGTGCTTAGCTCCCTGTGGTGAGCTTAGGCTGTCTCTCTCTAAGATACGCTAATAATACGCGACATCACTACGTATGATATTCATCTGTTGCTTTTTTTTTTACTTTTGTTGCCCGCAAGCCGCAAGATACGCTGTATCTCTTTCGCCGTTGGAGACGCATTGGTACCTACTTACAGTGGGGGGGCTACATAAGGTGGCGTGAATAAGGCGGCCACTCGGTAAGGGTGGTTGAAATCGGTTGGAACGACGGTAACTCTGAATACAACCGCCTATTCGAAAAAGGCGGCAAATCGATATAGGGCGACCAAAATTCCATCGCACTACGCCGCCTTTTATAGGCCCCACACAACTGTTGTAAAAGTGGAACTTACAGTAGTCGCGTTCGCGGTTCATGGTCCCTTATATACCAACGTCTCTTATCTGAGTTGGTACCGGCCCCTTCATGGTTTGTCTCTTTTGTCTTCCCTCGTAGGAGTCCCTCCTGCCAAGGCTTTGAGCCCGCGTGCATAATCTTCGTGCACACACGCCCTTCCACTGCCCACTTTCGTCGAGGCTTGGCTCAGTGAGACTGTCTCGATGGTTTCTGGGTTATCTTCGAGTCTTCCCTGTTCTATGTTTCCCGCCATATTTTACATCGCAGACACTTTGCGACTCTCTAGCTGGCAGTAGTACGTATGATATGTATTACATGCTGTTCGCCAGGTCGGCGGGTTTGTTCTTCGTTGTCAGACGCAGACGCGCAGCAGTCCTGTTCTATCCGTTGTTGATTTGGATTATCAGTATGACAATTTCGTATCAGTTTTGTGCCGGTCTCGGCTATTGGCCTATTATGGGATACCTAGTACTTGGCTGGCAATCTTGATTGATGGTAGACTATGAGCTCTTCTGCGAGAGAGCTCACTTCTCGACTTGCCTCTACACTGTGGTTGGGAGACTAATACAATGACTTGAAACCTATCCCGCTAACGAACATCCGTCTCTTCTATTACTGCGTTTCCCACCATAGGTTTTATTTAACCCCTTAAGAGCCGGAAATGGTTTTTGGGGACAAAACTACTTAGAAATAGTGTGGGATACTCTTTTGGGGTACGTAGGCGCATAATATGTACACGCGCGATATTATACAGAAAATCACAAGACTTGGTGCTCTATAATACCGCGAAGCAAGCAGGCCACATTCCAATGCCCACCGGCAGCCACTCTTCTACCAAGGTCTTGGGCTCCGCTAATGAGCGGGCGGCGTTTGCCGCAAACCCTTGTAAAAATTACCGGTACAGTACCAATTAATTCGACGACGGATTGTTACTGGAGTGAAATAAATGGAGTAGGGGGGATAAGGTGCACGAGCATTCGCGACGTCGCCACCTCTCGCCCCAGGGCGATGAAAACCGTTTGAATCACGAGCAAAGAGCGGGCGCACTCTGAAAAGCGGGGAACTTGGCAGCGGCGTGCTTTGTATACAGGATCCGTCCACGAGTCACACTCACTTGGGGGCGAAGATAAGCACGAGCCATGGGAAAAACACCACCAAGGAGCAGAAGTTGTAAATGATGTCATCCGACAAGTGGTCCAGTCCCGGGATCGGAAGAGTCATGGCGTCCGAAATTCTTGTTGGCGGTGCAGCAGTATTCAGTACTCTGTTCAGTTGTTGTTGTTGTTGTTGTTGTTGTTGTTGTTGTTGTTGTTGTTGTTGTTGTTGTTGTTGTTGTTGTTGTTGTTGTTGCTGTGGCTGCTGCTGTTTGTGTGTGTCGCGGAGTAAGCAAGTGGAGGGAGTTCCAATACAACCGCATGCAGCTGTGCAGCAGTGGGCCAGACGTGTGACCAAGATCGTAAGAGCGCACATCAGTATACACCGCAGTCTACAGACGCCACCTGATCCGAGTACTCGGAGTACCGAGAGTATTTTACACTGTGAGTACTGGAATTATTGAAGTCTCACTGGCGGCAGAAATATTGCGAGTACTACTCGCACTCTGTAGCAGTATGAGCAGTACAGAACCAAAGAGTATGCAATCAGTATCCGAATTCCAAATACCCTCATTACTTGAAATTACTCAAGAGTATTATGAACAGCAGTATTCAATTCCGCTATACTGCGGGTATTCGTAGTGTGAGCAATATTGAACGCTTGGCATACTGCCAAGCTTTCTCAATGCCTCGAAGAAGTGTTTATTTAGTCCAAAGCGCGATCGAAGATCACAAGCAGCTTGCAACGATGAGTGTCGGACGAAATTTTGGAGCTTTTCCATCTCACAGCCGGGGCCCAAAAAAGGTGCCGTCTCTGTTTTGTTTCAAACTCCCACTCCTGGCATCTACGTATGTTTTTCTGCGGAACCCTGTGGTGGATGAGATCATTGAAACCGTGCTGCACTCATGTCCCACGCATGCTTCATACCCAGAGTGTACTCGGGAGGTTTGCGAGCATGTTGTTCTGCGAGTACGTACAGTACGCACAGCATGATGAGCAGAACGGCATCCTCAATATAAAGCGCCCAGGTGCTGCAAGCGTACTGACAGTATCCGCGATATCGAACCCAGGAATATATAACAAGTGCAGGAGTATTCCGAGTACAGAACGCGGGAATATTGCGAGGGCATCGAACCCTCAAACACCGCCAGTATTCGCAGTACCTCCACAGTATTCCCCCCCGAACATACTTGACGTTAGCCGCCACGACTGGGAGCATCTGTGCAGGCAGTCACTCTCCCTCTCCGCTTGCAGTGTGTAGAACACTCTCAACTCTTGCCATTGAGTCTGACCTCCATCCATAACCCCATTAGAGCCGGAAACGGTTTTTGGGGACAAAATTACTTGGAAATAGCGTGGGATACTTTTCGGGGTTGTAAAAGGGTTAATGACCAAATCGCTGCTAAGCTTTTGGGGCATTACGCAATGGTTGATACCCCCAACAATGGTTGAAACTTGGGAGGAAAAGTGACCGAAGCACATGACGATCACAAGAAGCAACCACGGCACCACGCACGACCACGTATACGCTGGGTTGGGGGATGACAACAGAAGAACAGACCCGAAGTTCCGTACCCGGTACCTGGCACACTGCAAGGCAACGTTGAACGACACGCTTGTGGCACGATAGTTCGATACCTCTCACATCCTTCTGCGCTCTCACAATGATCGACGGCACAAATTTTTAGCTTACCATTAATCGTATCATATCATTAACAGTATGGCATCATGTCGTTGCTGGCTAGCAGATAGATACACACCCGATGACGATGATCATGACGGCCATCCTATCACTCCACCCGATAAAACACTCTCAAACAGCAGTAGGGCTGCGAGTTGTTGGCTTGACTTCTCGCGGGTACTATCAATACAAGCGGTTACGAGCACTATTAGACTGTTGGCTTGACTTCGTGAGTTACCGGATACCAGCAGCAAATTTCCACTCCAAATGCACACCTTTGCGAGCCACTAACGCGTCTGTTAGATGCAAAAGACGCACAAGAACCCCGCAAATTAACGCGCGCAACTATTACGGGGGACCATAGTTAATAGGACCTACTGTAGACACAATAGGACCTACTGTAGACACCGAAACCTATATATTTCCCTATTTTTGCTAACAATAGTTGATCCTATTTACTATGGTCCCCCGTAATAGCACGAGTTCCAAGAACAAACCCACTTAGCCTAGATCACGTCGATGCTGTTTCGCTGCTACATGCCACCGTCGCTCTCATCTACCACTCCGCCGAACGTTCCCCGCGCTACGAAGACCGCCGATTTCACAGTGCCTAGCATATTCCCACACGCGTCTGAAATATTGTCCACGCATGCTTAGCCATACGTGCCGGGCCTCGCCAATTCACTCGCAGGGCGTGAAGGCAGCTCAGGTGCCACCATCGCTCTCATCCACCACTCCGCCGAACGTCCCCGCGCTGCGAAGACCGCCGATTTCACATTGCCTAGCATATTCCCACACGCGTCTGAAACATTGTCCACGCATGCTTGACCATACGTGTCGGGATTCACCTATTCACTCGCAGGGCGTGAAGGAAGGTCAGGGGCGGGCATGTGTGGCGGGGACTGACTGGCCAACAATGTCCACGCCGATATGTTCCCGCGTGGACCGCAACGAAACGAAGCCATGCTGATCTAGGCCCCCCTGCTTCCGCGACACCGTCTGCATCACCGCCGGCGATACCCGAGCTTGCCGCTTGCTGCTGTTGTACCGACAATGCAGGAAGCGGGGGTGCGGGCAAGGACTCCTATGATACGCCGCCCACTGGTGGTGACAGCTCCTGTTTCTGCCCTACGGACGACACAGGGGGCGGGGGCGTAGGTGAAGACTCCGGCAATGCACCGCTCACTGGTGGCGCCTGTCGGTGCTACACTTCAATACCCTGCGGCGCGTCAGATTGCTGGGATGAGGCACTGATATCCCCTCCCTCAGTCGGCAACGGTGGCGCGGCCATCGCGGCCCCTCCTCTGAACGTGGTCCACTTACCCATGAATGGCGCACGCCGATAGCCCCAGATCACATCCGTCGAGTAGCTCGCGATGCCCGATGGCGACAGCGTGATCTTTATTGCAGAGCTTCGAGTCGTGGTCGTTGCCGGCGTTCAGGTAGGAGCAGGCTCCACTATTCGGCTCCCACTTGATCGCCCGCTTGACCTTGTGGGGGCAAGGTATCACGTACGGTAGTACGTGGCCCCTGTATGGCCTCTCGTCCAAATTATACATGGAGGACATCATGCCGGGCCTCTCATGCCACCAGCGCGATCAGGTTGAGAGCGTCGGACACCCGTGCCCATGCCTTCCGGCCACGTGCGCCCATAGGCGAGCGTCGTGGCCGAAATCTCCAAGCCGTCGAACATGAGTTGATACGCCAGGGACGCTGCCATACCCGTCCAGGTAACAGCAGCCAGTTTTTGCTCCACCCGCCTGTTGCAATTCGGACCATTGACCTATGTGTACTCGCGGAGGATGCTGTTGTCGGCCATCAGTGTTTGGGACGCCTTCTTGATGAACTCGGGGTCATTGCCAGTACGAAGGTATGCCGGCCTCGGGTAGTCACTGACCGCCGCCAGGGAATGACGGAAACAGTGGGTAACCATGGCCGCGCTCTTGACCGTCAGGATATATTGGTAGCATCGTCGACGATCACCAGGCGGTACTGGGTGCCGCCGGTTGATGTCGGCATAGGCCCCGCGTGGTCAGCGAAAAGGAGCTGCAGCCGCTTCTCTGCACGGCACGATGTGGAATTGGCGATTTCTTTGCGGGTGCCCCTTCCCGCCAGGTACACTCGTCGCAGTACCCCAAACGTCCCCGTCACCTTTGATTCCTATTCTGACGAGCAGCCTCGCGTGGAACAGTATCGTGGGCGTGACCAAAGCAACAGTTCAAGCCGTCGACACCCGTCCACCTTTGCCTACCAGGGTTGAACATTGCTCCAGCAAATGGAGGGGTTGCTTATGCCTCACTACTCTAGTTGCCTCAACGTACGGTAGTTACGTAACTTATCATTCCCGTAAAGCACACGTCCGTCAAGCATGTGTGCCCCTGAGCGGCCAAGCCTAATAACGTACTCCTCTTGGATTCCCGGAAACGAGCACAGGTCGAAAGGTATTGCAGGCACAAACGCCACTTCCACATCCTCACCAGAATGCATGACCACATCAATGCAGTCGAACAACTCTATCCCAATCGTCCTACCACTACCAATAGTCATTACTCCTCGTCGGGACCAGGGGAATCTCTTGCTGCAACAGAAAAACGAATCGCCAGTGCAGTAGATTAAGGCAGCACTATCCCCAATCATAGTCGAACCCCCAGGCCTGTTAATCTTAAGAATACAACCCCCAACAAAGGGAGCACACCACTTGCCTAGCGATGCACACTGCGCCACGAAGAGGATGGGGCTTGGCCGGTTGATGGCTGCTCTTCGGTGACGCTTGGCTGTCAATCGTCGAGGAAGACGATCCACCCTGATAGGCTCCTCCGCCTTCTTGCTCTGCCTGTCCTTGCGCTTCACCACCCCCTTCCCCTGCCGCTCTCTCGGCAGCCCTTTCCACCCTCATTTCCTCAAGCTTCTGTCGCAGCAGCTTGTTCTCTTCCAACACACTGCGACATCTCTCCAGCTAAAGCCCTGGCCTGGGAACTCGATCAATTGTGTTTTTCTATGGATTGCTGGCGTGACGTATTTCGTTTTGACTATGTGGCGCGCCGCCTTGTCGGCATAGACGAGAAGAGATCCTTCAGCCATATCGCTGTATCACGGGTGACTCGGAGCGGATCAACCGCTGACAGGCTGCATCTGAGGACATACCACCAAGAAAAAAAAGCCTCGCCACTCAATATAACAACCAAAACTCCGTAAACCAGAGTATCGACCACCGCAGTATCGCAGCCAAACTTCTTCCACGCCCATGATGGCATAGCAGTCCACGAGACAGAGCCTTTTTCAAACATTTGTCGATTTCCAAAATTTTCTTCCACTAAAGGGGTGTCATCGACAAAAAGCGAGAGTCTAGTTATGAACACTACTTGTTTTGTTGTTTTCTCCTCCGCCGATAATTAGGTGGCTTCAGGGCTTCCTGCTGCCTGTGATGTGGGCAAAATCCAAAATAAACAACGTTTTCTCCCGTAATGGTGATAATCGTATGAAGAATGAATATCCTGTCGTAATCAACGGTTGACCTGCGGGAGTGTACGTGCTGCTCAGGTGCGACTCCAGATGGTGCAGACCGAGTCCACCCACCGACACTAGTCCTTGATGCTCTGGCAAAGCCAGGCGATGATGCCCCAGCGACCCTGGATGATAATTTCCCGCTGGCGACAGGCGAACAAACTGTAGTGACCCCAGGGCATATTGCTCTGGCGGTCCCATTTGGTGGTGATTCAGCTACCCTAGATGATGATGCCCCAGTTGTCTCAGGCGATGATGCTCTGGCAACCTCACACGCTGGTACTCCGGCAATGCTAGGTGATAATGCCGCTCCGACGACCCCAGGTCGTGATGCTCCGGCAATCCAAGGTGATGATGATCCAGCGTTCCCAGGCCGTGACGCTCCGATATCCCCAGTTGATGAAGCTTCGGCGATCCCAGACGGTCGTGCTCCATCGATACCAAGCGATGGTCTCCCCGTCGATGCCAGGCGTTCATGCTCCGCTGATCCCAGGATAATATGGTGCTTTGGCGATCCCAGGATGGTCCAGCGATCCCAGGCGATGAGCTCCGGCGATCTAGGCATTGATACTCCCACAATCCCGGAAATGATGCTCCGGCGACCCCACGCGATGGCCCTCAAGCGATCTCAGGCGAAGGTGTCACAGACCACAGGCAATGATGGTCTAGTGACGCCATTGGTGCTTGCTTATTGCACTCTGAGGGTGATAGCTGACGATACTGATAGCGGCTCACGAGCACTCGGCGTGTCCCCATGTGATGTAGATAATGTCGACTTTACGCAATATTAATTTCGAGGAGAAACGTATCTCCATTGTCATCCGGTTGCTGCAGGGGCATTACCCGGTCATTTTAAACCGTCTCCATGGACCTTCCCGTGTCGTATGTGGTCTTGCTGGGGGTTGCCTCCTCCTGGCTCCTGCCACAAGGTGAAGGTATCACAGCCCGAAAGGGTGCCACTGTGGTCGACACAACTGCTGTACTTTCGGGGAGCAAGCACATGCTACTGGGGTCCTTGTAAACCAACCTTCTGTTCCAGGTTCCAGCGCTGATATGAGGTTTGACGGCCATGGCGGCAACAGCTGCGGCATCTTGAGTGCCAGGGCCTACAGAAAAATAAGTTGGAAATAAGGAGAGACCAATGCCCGCGTTCACTTGCTGCGAAGGAACCACGATGCCTTCCTGTTTCAGGTGAGGGTTTCCCCGGCTGAATGATGGCGGAGATTCCCCAACCATGTAGCTGGGTAAGGGCCCTCTTTGATCAGGCCCTGGACTATGACGTCCTTATCTCTTGCATCCTTATTGGGTGGGGTGGTGGGTTCTCCCAGATTCTCCACTTGATCGCGGCGAAGGTAGACTCGAAGGAAATCTGTGTCCGGAGTTTGCCCCCCTTCATGGTCGTGACCACCATCACGGCAGACTTGCATCTAACGGTCTCGTTCGCGGCTGCCATGTACCCGGACTGCAGCTCCTGCTGTGCCTTCTGGTCGCGGTGACGGGTTCCGGTTATCGCCCTTCCGTGCCTGTACACAAGGTAGAACGTCCGTTCCTCCGTGACCAACGACAAGATGGCGAACAGTTTGTGGCCGGCTTGATCGTAGTTAATTTTCTTCGTGTTGGATGGGTGGTAGCCCCAGGCACACCAGGTGGTGCAAACAGGGTGTAGTCGTCGTCCCCCTCCTTCTCATAGCACGTCCCCGCGGTTGGCCTGGTCTGTCGTGGCATTACACTGTGAATGTCCGGGCGAGATACATAAGCTCAACATTGAATTTATTAGTTTATTTTTCGTGCCAATTCTCTAAGACCGCGAGACCCTTCCCGCTGTACGGCTTGAATTCCCTCGCGGCGTTGACTAAGTTGGTGCAGTTTGATTATCACGTTGAGGCATCTTCTTGTTGTTGAAGTTGAACGTGCTGGGGTAAGTTTTCGTTTCCGGTCCCTTGTCTAGCACCTCGTGTTGTACCGTATACAGTCTTGGTCACCTATTTAGTGGCGTACTCTGTCTTTTAGTTTGTCGTGTTCGTCGCCAGCGTTCGGGGTTACCGTACAGTCTTGATCCCGTCTCCCGTACATCAGCGCATTGTATCGTGTACGTTATATATCTTGCGGCAATCAATCAATTGGTGTCCGCGTTCTGCGCGGAATCAATACCAAGTGCGAATCTGTTTTTTTTTCCGTGCGATAGCCGATGGCGTCCATCCCCGGTGGAGGTGCGTAGCGCAATCGATCAATAATCACTCAACACAAGAAACGGCGCAAATAGGCTGTTTCCTTCCTCCATCAGGACGTTTTTTTGTAGCCTGGTTTGTGACCGCGGGCTCCCTTCAAGGAAATGGGCTAGAATGTGACAACATCATGGAAATGAACTATAATGTGAGAGCATCATCACCATCATCACTCTCGTCAGTTCTGGGGAGGGACGGGGGCGCTCAAAGCCTTGAAGAAACTGGCCCCATGTAATCCGATGGTGTGTCGCTATCTCGACCAGCAGTAGACGACGTCTCGGTCTCAGCCTTTGAAACAGCAGCATTGCTGTTTTCTCGCGACATGATTGTTGGTCCCGCTTCGGTCCGTCGAGGCAAAACAAAACAGACGTGAAGGCCCCAAGCGCTAGTTCCTGGAGGTGTTGTATTGGACAAATCCAGCAGACGCCGCAGAAGGGGCTCGTTGCAGGGTACAGGGAGGGTGCTCGACCCAGTTCTGTGGCCCCTGCTGTGTACTGTGCGCTAATTAGCACATACCGTGGCTGGTAACCTATTTGCGTTAAGGTGGTCTGATGATGATTGTTTTCAGGTCGTCTGACGATGACTGCCCGTCTGACGGCGACTTTCCAAATTAATGGCGGTCTCCGGAGGCTAGCTCGGAGCTGTTGTTAAACAACCCAAGCAGCAGCACTGGTGACAATGTGTAAGAAGGTGGTGTTAGAGTCGTAAGCGGCGCTCTCAGGCTAAGATAAGATGTATCACGATGGGGTGACGAGACATCAGGAGCGGGGGTTGGCATGACGGTGAGCTTGGGGGCGTGCAAACACTCCAGTTAGTTCCTCTACCTCTTACGACAATTTTAACTTCTCGCTGCCACGAATTCAGCTGCCAACCTGTTAGATCAAAATTAATTAGTGGCACAACTGCTGTTCGTTGAACCGTAACTTACGAACCTATATTTACCACCAGCAATACGTTCGTCGCGCCGCAACTTGCAGGGGAATAACAAGATACGCACAACACAAGATGCCCTGTTAGACACTCGTGCATAACATCGATGATTGGCTACTGCTGGACAGAAGGACCTGTCATTAAGACACTCATCCTTCTCCTGCTCCACCTCCCCTACATATTATGTGTATACGAAGTAGGTTGGGTTGGCGTCGGTTGGCAACGACGATGTAATACACGCCAGACACTGCGTGAGCTGGACAACCAGGGCACTGTTTTTTGTGTTTGTTTCGGCGCGGTCACCATGATGGTCACCGAGATAGCTCATATTGTGCGGGGTGGAGAACCCTACCTCCGCACAAGGGGAATGATCGCATCACGTAGTGTGAGTATGGTAAGGCACCCACGAGGCAGTTGCATAGTAATACCCATTGCTGTCTCTGGAGTAGCGACACCAGAAAGCAAAAAACTCATTGGTCACTGTCATCCATAAGCAAGAACGTAGCCACAAGACGCCGATATCCGTCTTACAAGCGGTTCTTAGTTCGATGCAATTCGCCCTTCATGCGACTCGTTGAACACCTCACGGCGCTTCACGCTTGATGCAAGCAATGTCTACATGGTTGGTGAAATTCCGACGTGCTCCGTCTCGGCACAGTAGAGATGCGAGGGTATACGGTCATACGACTACGGTCATGCGCGAATTGAGTACGGGGGGGGGGGGGGGGGGGGGGGGGGGGGGGGGGGGGGGGGGGGGGGGG
>JAYJME010003656.1:0-11852 GCA_036873775.1 Costaria costata | reverse complement strand
GGGTTGAGGGAGAGGGGGCGAGGGGGGGAGGAGGAGAGCGGGGGGAGGCGGGGAGGACGTGTGAGGAGGGGAGAGCAGGCAAGAGGGGTGGGAGGGAGGGCGGGGTCGGTGAGGGGGGGAGCAACAGGATATTTTTATTATTACACTCGCACTCACTCGTAATAATATGTAATCAGGAAGTATGCTACAACAACAGCGAGTAATCCGGTCACCGAGCACCCCGCGACAAGCGAAAAAACAGCTCTCTGGATTGCAGATTGCCCTCATCTCGACGTTAGAAACATTGCGGATCTTATACTCCGGGACAGGAAAGAACAAACACGCTCTAAAGAGATCGAGCGCAAAAAGACGATCGATCGTTTGCCAGTACGTACGCGACTATAAATAATAGTATCCGAGTTGTAAGTTGGTTGAGGCTGTGGTTCCGACATCCCCGAGCACACACACACCTAGCAGGGCATGGGAGGAGGAGCAGATCGCCCTGTTAATTACGTAATGTGGGACCCGCGCCCCTTATCATTCTGGGTTATTTGGTGGTGGTGCGGAAGCGTTATTACAGACCCGAGTTAACCCTTTCACTACCACCCAAAAAAAACATCCCACCCTAATTCCAAGTAGTTTTGTCCCCAAAAATCGTTCCCGGCTCCAAAGGGGGAGGAGGCGTTGCAGATCCGACTTAAGAGCGGGTGTAGGGGATACAAGATGCAAGGGGCTGAGGGGAAGACACCTACCGTCTCACTCAGCACTGCAGATGTTTTTTTCGTGACTATTGACTCGTAACATCGGTGTACCCTCTCTGCCGTATGGATACCGATAAATATACTTACAGAGTACAAGATGCACGTACCGTACGTAGTACGTGCGTGCGTGAAATCAGATGATCTGGATACATTTTTTTTAAACGTAAAATTAAATGGTGTGGTCTTCATCGAGTACTACCACTACTACTTTATTATTTAAAATTACTACTGCTGCTGTTGTTGTACGCACGAGTGGTCTATCCTATACAGACCCCCGGGATGAAATACGAACTCAGCAGTAGTAGAAGTAGTCTAATACGTCAGCTGTTTTGCTCATAATTGTGTAGTTTTGATTGTTCTTTTGTGTGTGGCTGCTCGCTAAAACTGAATAACAGACGAAATATTACGAAAAATTGTTGAGGTACCTGATGAATCAGCTCTAGTTTTAAAATGCGAGTGCGAAATACGTATCTGGTACGAGTACGTATAATATGACAACAATACCAAGTACCACGTGTGGGTGTATCTATCTGTTGTTTTCGTATGTATGATACAACACAACAATCGGATGGTTTTGCCCACACTCGTACAAATCGGATGATTTTACCCACTTTGCACAAATCGGATGATTTTACCCACAGAATGACGTTTAAAATCGAGAATGTCTGACATTCCACATACATATATACAGTACCAGTACCACATCGTTCCAAGACAGAACAAGGCACAGGAGGGAACCAGAACAACTCGTACTCGTACGAGAACTTCAATACAGTTACCGTACCTTGCACGGCTACGAGCACAGCTAGCTGCTGTGGCAAAGGTGATTAGAAGAGCTTCGACGATGTGCTGCTGCTGTGCTGCTGCTGTGCTGCTGCAGCTGCTGTGCAGCTGCTGTGTTTTTCATCCATCCATAGAATCGCCGTAGGCTAAATAGTCCTTCTCAGAAAAAGGATGTTTTTGTACCAGTATTAGTATGGTGTGTTCCGTCTTTTGCCTTTTTCCCATATATTCATCACAAACAAACGTGCAAACCCGGCATCATCATGACAGACAGAAAACAAGTGTGCTATACCACTTTGTATGGAAATATAAAAACCGTTTGTTCTTTAAATAAAGGTCAAAACAGTCCTTACATTGTCGGACAGAACGGTGTTGAACAAATAATTTTATCGAGTTTGCTTGCTCATTTTTATTTTTTGATCGATTTCTTGCATCGTAGATTTCTATTCTATTTTGCCGAACTTCTCCTACGAGTACTGCTTGCGTTTTCTCCTTTTGTCAAATTTTTATTGTTTTCCAGTAAAAATATCGACTTTTTCGGTACGGAATTTCTTTTTTCGTTTATCCTCTCTTTGTTGGGGTCCCCCCTAGGAAGGCCACAGGGCTCACTCACTGCTTGCCTCTCTAATTATAACCCCTGTCTTCTTGTGTAGCCCCCCTCTGCGTGGACGGCCATCTCGGACAGAGGGAAGGGGCAACCGGGCCTTCATCTGCCTGACGCCGCTCGCGACTGCTGCCTGAGGCGAGACGCAGGCGGAGCGCGGCAACAGCCTTTCGCTGGAATTGTTCGGTTCGACCGCCTCAGGGTGTCAGCCGAGGAACTAAGGGAGTGGGGTTGTGTAGCCTCTCTGGACACCTTGGGACCGGCCGGAGCAGGAGCAGGAGGGGCATCGCGGCGGCGCAGGGTTAGCTTGGAGAAGCCACCTTTAGCACCATGCCGCTCAAGGAGGGTAACACGCCGTGGTTCCACTTCGACCCGGTGTTGTTCTTGCCGCTGTGGATCGGTATCTGGCGGTGGGGAGCCTATCTGATTTTGAAAGCAATTCCCAGCTTGCTTTACAAGCCGATACCCATCTCGGAGGAGCTCGAGCAGGGGCACGTCCCAGTCTCGACGCAGATGATGACGATGATCATCCCGGTGTACATGCCCGAGCCCGGGTTCGAGGAGTGCCTCCAGAGCTGGGTCGACAACCGGCCCAAAACGATCGTGGTTGTCGTGGACACCAACTCCTACCAACAGGTTGGTCTTGACTTTTTGCTTGGCCAACGCACCGCCGCGCGCGGTTTGTCGGTTTGTTGTATTTATTCGTCTATAGCTTTTTTCTCCCCCCATGACCCTCTTGTTCCGCGTAGCTTTTCGACCCCCCCGAGCTTTGGTTTGCCTTGAAATGCCCCGGGCGGTGGGTACGGGCGACTCTACGCCTCGCGTCGTACCTGTGGCCTGCCCTTGCTCTCTATTGTTAGTACCCGAGGTCTTGTAGTGTGTGTTTTCGGGTGTCGCGGCTACCCATACCATGTACTCGCTATTGGTCTGTTATATGATTACGTGGTGGCCCCAGCGACCTTTCCGTTGAGTGGATGGACGCGATATTAAAACCGTCAACAGCTGGCCCTTTTTTTTTGCACGCTACCGAAGCTTGCTCATTGCACTCGCTCGCTGAAATTGATACACTCCCATCCAACACAGGAGGGCAGCGAGGGCACGTAGCTGCCAGAGTCGCTTCGAGTCACCACCGCTATCTCTCCCCCTCTCTCTCCTTCTGGTTCTAGTCGGCGTGGAAGTCGGATTGTTCGAAATATGTCTCGTGGGACGGAAAGAGAAGGCTTCGTGGATTCTTGAATCGCGATTTTTATTTTTTGCCCTAGCCCCCCCCACCCCCCAAGTTGTTTAGTATTCGTTTTTTTTTTCCTCGCCCAGCAGCATCTGTTTTCTTTGACAAGTCTGTAGGGTGCTTGCTGCTCATCAAGCCAAGATCTCAAGTCGGCGGCTTGCACCGGGTGGAGTTGGCATTAGCAGTCGTGGCGGCGATCAGCTCCGGACCGCCCGGTGCATTGCTTGCTTGCGTGCGTGGGGATTGGCGGGCCGAGCCCGGGCGGGGGGGCGGTCGCCCGACTCGACTTCACGGCCGTCTATTTTGGCTATTGATTGATAAATGTTTTTTGCCACTGCCCTTGTCAAATGGAACGGTCTCTATCAAACGGTGACTTACTGAGAATATCACATATAGGGACACAATTTAGCACGGCTGGGGGTCCTTTCTTTCCTTGCCTTACTTGCTCCTCGCCTAGCCGAGCACGCCTGGGACACGGCACGGCGCAATCTGCCTCCGACGGGTTTTGCTGTGGGGGGCTCCCTCTGCCATCGCATCTAAGAACTTTGGTCTACGTACGTATTTTTTTTTATTCTTGCTGCAGCCGGTCGTTCATATTTTCTTGCGTTTCATACGTACGTTGTCAGAAAATGTCTCATATATACTTGGAAATAGTATTGTAGTCGGACCTTCTGTCTGTTGGGGGGAAAAAATTGTGTTCTTTGCTCTGTCTGCCCCCCGCTTTCATACTGGAAGAAGCAAGAGACGTCCCCCCTTGTGGAAGGAAATTGTTACGGGTTTTGTGTGCTCGTGGTATGGTAAGGCTTGAAGAAGCTTGGGAGCGAAAGCTCATATAGCCCGGCCACTATTGCCCTTCATGCTGAGCGATCGCTTGCATGGAACTGCCCAGCCGCGGTGTATGTATATGCAGGTGGGCGGGTTACTCCTCTTGTTTGTGTGCCTGCATGGCTGTCTGTAAAGTCCCCCCCCCCCGTATGATCAATCGCATTGTATGATATGGATGGTGGCGTTTGTCTTGCATGAAATAGGTGTCTATCGAAATGTATGTTTCATTTGGTGTTGCGTGTTTGGGGAATGTGGCTGGTCTCTCATACCAAGATTCGATACGTACGGTTCGTGTAGACTACGCCTCTGTTTTCCGCGTTTGGAGTGTGCGCACGTGGTGTTGGGTCCCTCTCTTCTCGAGGCCACCTTGCGACACCGACCGACGCGTGTGAGCCCACTATAACCTTTGGGGAACACGCTGACTGGAATTGTTTGTTTTCCCTCAACTTGGGTAGTCTCTGAAGCTACGAGTACGTGCTGGAATCATTTTATGTCGGTAATGTTCCTTGCAGCCGCGTTTTAGCTGGGATGGTCTCGTTTCCGCCCTTGCTTCAATAGCAGCAAGTAAAGCCAGCAAAACTTTAAATATACCTGGTATCATATGATAGTCTGCTGGTGCCTTGTACCTGGCACGGGTACTTGTACGGTATATTTTTTGTTGTATTGATACCAGGTAGGTACCCACCCCACCCACCCAATTACGAGTTCCCTATTAATGCAATAATACCAGGTATCGATTTTCGATACTCGTTGATGACACCAGGTATAATCGATGGCGTCATATCTGGTAGTATGTTGGTCTTTTTTTTGCACGTTGTTGTTCCTTCTCCTGCAAGACATTGAGCGCAGCCAGCTGTACTGACTTGTATCATACTACTGGCTGGGTAAGTTGCACGCAGGGTCCCACTGCTTTTAAGTGCTACAAAGAGGGAGTACTCGCACGAGTTCGAACTGCTGTACTCGTACGATAGTGCTGATTTTTTTTCCCCTCGAGGCAGGTCACGCTTTCAGGGGAATGAGCTGGTATTATGTTAACATTACGACTTAATAGTACCGTAAGAACATCTCCACAGCACCCTCACTGCTGGTATTCTCATCTAAGGTATAATTTGTGTAGGGGATGCCCCTACTATTTCCAGTATGTATTACTCGTACGTAGCATACGAATATATTCGTTTTGTCTTGCCTTGTGTGTCCGTGAATTATGGTACGTATCGGGCAAGTCATGTTTCGCCACCCGGACAGGACTGGAATCAATCCTATCAATCCAATCAATCGAACCTCTCAAGCTCACTATTAATAGATGCACATTGTGTCATGAATGTCAGGTGCTGAACATCGTGGAGACGGTCAACCCTCGCGCGACGATCATCCGCGTGGTGGAGGAGTCTAAGCCCGGCAAGCGAGCGGCTATGTACACGGGCCTTGCCTACGTGGACACGGAAATCACGGTGTTCGCTGACGACGATGCCTTGTACGGGCCGGCTGTCCTGAAGAGTCTGATCATGCCCTTCAAGGACCCGGCCATGGGAGGCTGCGGGACACGACAGATTGCCAGACCGAAGGGGGACAAGTTTTGCTTCACGGACATCATGATGGTGAGTTAGTTGAGTTGACACTCTTTTCATTCTATTTAAATTTAAATTTGAAATCTCTGTTGCTTTCAGCTTTACATTTGTTGGATTGCGGACACGATATCGACTTGATTTATAAGGGTATAAGTTCGTAGTCGAGCGGCAGTATTTCTCACCACCTGCCACAGGTAGTTTGTAGTACGAAGACTTTTGAGTTTTACAACTGCTGTAGGGGTCCAGTTCAGTCCCCCTTTGTAAGTTCCGGTATGTGCCAGCTGAAAATGCCGATACTTTTTGTACGTAAATATCGGGAACCGGCACCACTCCTGCACGTTGCCACTTGATATTAATAGCGGGCAACCGTCCCTTCTCAACCAGCACTAATTCGAAGTCTAGAGGGACTACTTGGTACTCCGTACCACTCTGTCCATAAATATAAGAAACGTTTGATGTCAATTTTAATATGAATGAGGTATTTTCCGGACAGAGTGGTCATTGTTTTTTCTTACGTTTAGCCCTTATACTACCCCAAATATCCCGCACTACGAGTATGTCCAAGTAGTTTTGTCCTCAAAAACCGTTTCCGGCTCTAACGGGGTTTTTAGATTTTTTTGACGTTCAAGATTCTTTGATGTTTTTGGCCCAATAATAATGGTGTTTGTTTTTTCTACTAAATTTAATTAAATTGAATACGACAGCTGTGAGTTATTTTTTTATAGTATTATACCATACCATACCAGGTACAGTATGCTTTTGTGTTCCGTAGCCCTTGGTGAAAACTGTTGAGAACGGGCCAAGTGGGGTGAGGCGGGGGGCCAGGCGGAGTTTTGTGTTTGCTGTCGGCGCCTTTCCATCGTACGTACGCGATGCTACCCTATGCATCATACACGCATGTGTGCATGGCATTTTGGCGATAATTTTGCGAACAAACGTGTGGAGAGCGAAAAGTCTAGACTAAACCTGGTACCTGGTACTATTTATGATGTTTTACGATCGTAGGTTTATTTGGCATGTTGGCTGTTGTCGTTGTTTGGTCGCCAATGATGCTTTGCAACTCATCAATGATGCATGCAGCACCAAGGCATACTCGTATTCATTGTACATATTTTTTTGATCTGTACGTGACAAATTTAAATTTTCAGTTGGATGTCAAGACGTTGTACAGACAGACAGACGTGCAGGGTGGTGTCCGTGTCGTGGTTGTGTTCTGGGTACATCGAGATTCCAGCACCCTATGCACGCCTTGTCTAATGTACAAGCGGATTATTCCTATATTTCATACCAGGTATCAATAGCGCGTTCATGTTTGTGCATAAACCGCAAGCACCACGCCCGCCTTGCTGTTTACCTTCGTGCCTCGATGGTTGTTGGTTTGATTCTTGCTCCGTTGGAAGTTGGAAGGCCTCGTCTATATTGTACCTCGTATTATATATTAGATATACGAGGTACAGCAGCAGCAGTGGTACCTGTTGCCGTATTGTACCGTGCAGGCCAGCAGAACCACTAGTTTTCTGTTGCTCACGTATTGTACACGTATCAACAGCAAGCACTGCTCGCGACTGACAAGACTACTATTAATACATTGATACATATGTTACCCTCCGTTACGGCACCAGAATTAAAACGATTTAATACCGGTACCTGGTGTTAAATTACGGTTAGGGTCAGGAAGTATAGATATGTTATATCTGGAATATATAATCAATACCTTTGCTGATTGTTTGACACGTTTTTTTTAAATGTTTTAAGGCACCGGTCGGTGTGTTTTTTATTCCAATATGTGATGCGCGCTCTTATACTCCACAACCCCACACCTAAAAGCGTTCTGGTCGGAATTCTAGTCTCCGGCGTGTTGGTGGGTCTCCGCGCGTTTCCTCTGACTATTGAGTAACAGCAACAACAGAAATGTGTTTTGTACCTTGTATCTGGTGCATGTGATTGGTATGCGTACGTTTTGTCTGCTGTACGATTCTAAGGCTGATTGATGGGCTCCTCCAAAGGTATGGGTGCCACATCGTAAATACGTCATCAATCATATCACACGTATTTTAATGTTTGAAATATAATAACTGTAACGTACGTATTATATGCATTTATACTCTAAAGAAACACACCCGCTTTTATACTGGTATGCAACGATAGCCTGGACTGGACGTACGTAGCGGGTTGTTCGTAGGTAACTGCCTATAGACGTATACTGGTAGGCCATATCATTATACGTACGCGGTTTATTTCAGCACCGTTACACTTTGCAGCAGATGTCGTTTTTCAAAACTTTTTTTGCCTTGTCCAGTATTTGTTTCAAATTTGGGGCCTACTCGTACACTTCTTGCTTGTTGGAGTGATGTGCGCCAGACGTCATCGAAGCTGCCCTAGAAAGTTCCATATGTTTCTTCATACGACCGCCCTCTTCGATTTTTGTTTTTTAAGAACTTTGTGTTCGATCATCCATGGTATATATTATTATAAAAGAAATGAAAACACGTCAGCTGTGAGATCGAGGATTTCGTCGGATCTCAACTTTGCAAGCTGCGTGGGATACTTCGATCGCGCGTACTACGTGTTTTATGTAACCTATTAGGGAATCATATATATATGATACGACGAACGCACAGATCATATGCCAGGGTGCCAGTTGCCAGAAGTACTACTGCTGCACGAGTAGTGCTCGTACTTCGTATATATTTACCAGGTTACACCGTACTGTCACCTACCGTCGTACCTGACAATGGCGCAGTTTGCAGGAGGCCGGAAAGCCGGACATTGAGCTGGACAGAGTTTGCCAGGCGGGCATGGAGTGTCTCGAACGTTTCGCACGTCGGACAGAACACAACCTACCTGACCTACAGCAGTAGATCGTACAGATCAATAGGTTGGGACATATGTATAGATCATGCTAATCTTACAGATGATCACATGGAAACGTGTACGTACAGGTTACAGACCACACAGATCGTATGTATCATTTCAGAGTAAGATGCGTTTACAAGCCCGAGCACACGCATGATATATATATATATATATATATATATATATATACTTCTCACAGCTGACGTTTTTTTCTTTTATAATATATATACTTCGTATCGCATGAACACACCCTGTAGATCACTCTACCCCAAATACCAAACGCCATCCAAACAATACAAAAACGGTCCTGCGGAAACATGTACAGATCGTTAAGATCATTTAGGTCAGCCCCGTGGAAACTTGTACAACAGATGATGCAGATCCATGGGAATACTCTGTGTGATCTGTACTACAGTGATCTGATCTGTCCGACGTGTGAAACGTGTACGGCCGGATGGCCGGATACTGATGTTTAAATTGCAATTGATAAAAATAACCATCGACATCAATCGGCGGTGGAACTGGAATGGGTCGACCGCCGACCGTCTTGTCAACCACGACCCCAGCAAGTTTAATTTGTAATTTTCCCCATTGATCGAGTTTGCGCAGCAGGCAGCAGTACCACACGTATCTACGTAAAATAGGAAAACTAAGCTGTCGCTGCCCCGACCTATTTTTGTTGGTGTACTGGTTTTTCCGTTCCGTGCTGCTGCAGTACCGAGGCTGGTGCGAAGGAGAGGATGACTCCCAGCGAGCGCTCGGGTCGGTTTTCCACCTCCTTGATCGCCTGCGGATGCTGAAGCCAGGTCAAAATACGGTGAGGTGTGAGGTGTGAGGTTTGAGGTTCTCCGCAGGAGAAGAAGCTGCAATATGCTCCAACGCTGATGAGTCTCATATGGTACAGGGCACACAAAGGCTTTACTTTACCAACCCGCCAGAGGATAATTATAACGTATACTCGTACGAAAAAAAAAACAGCACAAAAGAAAGCCAGGTCGTTCCCTGTGGTTTCAGTCGCCTCAAAAAGTTCTGAGATTGGAAGTCACAAGTTCGAACCCCGGCGCAAGCAGGGTTTTTTTCTCGAAATACACCAATTATTGCCGAACGCGATTAATAGCGTGATGAAGCAAAATTCGACGCGAGTCGACGAGGGAAGAAAGTGCTCAACTCTTCTCAAGATAAAAATGAAGGCACGTACCGTAGTGGGGAGGGGGGAGGAGAGCCTTGCTTCATGACCCCGGATCTGTGTTACGACTATGGAGGGAGAGAGACAGAAGTGCGAAGGTGATAGATGGGAAGAAAAATAAAGAAGACGGTTGAGATTTATGGGAAAATAATGAATTCGGGAGTCGTTATACTGAAGTTATAGTGGAACGCACCCATTCTTAAGGGGCCCCTTCGGTCAAAACAAAAAAAGAGTACTTGCGTCTCTAAAAACAAAAACGTTTTTTTTTTACAGCAGATATACTGTACCCGGTACAACAATGACAAATCACCACTCCTTACCGAACTCGGCATAGCTCCATTACTAGGCCTCAGACCATCTCCCGACCAACGTACAGCGTGTTCGTTATGGTCTCTAGGGAGTGTTGGGGCGCTTGGCTCTGCAAGGGAGGGCAGGCATTGCTGTGTTTGCACCACGAAACGAAATTGCTCAGCAGCAAGATTTTTGATCATTTCGGAGCGCTCCTGTTTCGTACCCACACTCTGCTGTGGCAGCGTAGGACGCTACCGACGGTCGAACTAGACGCCCAGGTACGTTCGCCCACTTTTAATAGTGCTCGGCATTGTCGGCGAAAATCTGAGTTAAAACAGTGTGAGCAGCCTGAAATTTTTCCATTTTTCAAATTCGTCTGCTGGTCGCAGAGGTATGGGGAGTCGTTTTTTAGTAAGAGGCACGTTTCGTGATGAAAACGGCGTCACATCGATCCGGCGCCTGACAAAAAAAAAGGTTGCCTATGACCACCGCTCTCTAACACTGCCGTGAGGGAGATAGTCTGAGCATTAGGACTGGAGAAAGGTCGTTTTCGGAAGGGAGTCATGAGAGGCCGAAATTATACCAGAAATAGTATTGCAAGTTGGAAAAAAACGGTTTTGTTGACTGCAGTGTTCTTTTTTCTTTTTGCCCGAAGGGATCCCTGAAATATAAAATCCAGCTTGGACAAGATTTTTGTTCCTGTTTCTTACTACGATACTGCATGTCTTCTTCCGTAAGCCCGTGTACGTCGCGTAGATCTTTGACGCTCCTCCAGATGCGGCGAACGAGGTTCGAGTCGGGTAGCCCCCTCCTGACTTTCCCCCCTATAACGCCGGAGAGATCAACAAGAACCTCCGGTACCGTCGCCACCATGCTCGTGACGGATGCTGACATTCTCGGTGCTTCAGCCGACGCACTGGACGTGACGAACTTGTTATGATAATTACCATCGCGTGGGTTGGCTTGGCTCTAAACCTTTTTTCGGTCCCCACGTACACGAAACAGGTTGTCAGTGATGTAGAAACAAGAACACAGCATGGATCAACCGAGAACCCCAATATTTTGATGAGAGCGGCGTGAAACCGTAACGTCGACGGTTGCGCCCTCCTGCCGTTCAGAGGCGACAACGATGGTTGCGACGAAGGGTGCTGTATTTTTGCCCTTGTACGATGTCATGTTTGCGGCGCGGGTGTCTTCCTCGAGGCCCCCACCTTCTATCGATCGAAGACGAGGCCGAAGAAAGGGATTATTTACTATTTTTGGTGTGATTTGCGGTAGTAAGCAGCCTCCAATTAGGTTTCCAGAGACGAAAATAGAAAATACAGCCCAAGGGATTCTTGCTTTTGCACACGCTTCATTTCATCTCGCGCCTTCGACGCTGACCGCGTGTCGATTTATGCTTCCCAAATTGGCGACCGATACGTACTCGTATCTCTCCACGTAGCACGTAGAAATCAGGGCGGACAGGTTGTACTGATTTATGAAGAATCCGGACAGACACTGGTTGAACTGATTGATGTCGTTGGGTAGAAACAGCGGACATTTTATGCGCTGTCTGTGCAATTGCCGCTTGCAGTTGCCGCGTTTGTCATGACGTTGGGGTGCGATGATAATCTGGCGCAGGTTTTGCAAGCAGGAGCGTCATCGTCCGTATCAGGTTTGGTCCCCCCCCCCCCCCTTGCCCGCATTCATCAGAAATTTCCACCAATTGAACAGATCGCGATCTAGAGCATCTATATCCTAACCTGCTGTTATGAGATGTTGTGCAGGA
>JAYJME010003655.1:0-11852 GCA_036873775.1 Costaria costata | reverse complement strand
TTTTGGGGGACAAAACTACTTGGACATAGTGTGGGATATTTTTTTGAGGTAGTAAAAGGGTTAACGTCAGAACTGGAAACGGTTTTTGGGGACAAAACTACTTGGAAATAGTGTGGGATACTTTTTGGGGTAGTAAAAGGGTTAACTTCAGAGCCGGAAACGGTTTTTGGGGACAAACATACTTGGAAATAGTGACGGATACTTTTTGGGGTAGTAAAATTAAGGGCGTGTCTTACATTGTTGTTGTTGTTGTTGTTGTTGTTCTCACATTAACTCATCGCTAAAATCAAGTCCGGTGGTCACTGTACAAGCTCCAATAACTCTGGAGTCTGGAGTGGAAGAATACTTCCGGAAAGATAGAAATACAAACAGGAATAATACGCATACGAAGTAACTCGAGCAAATCGTACCCCTCAGTTGAGAAAAAAGGTATCAGCGTATGTACATATTAGATACATGATACATACGTTGTACGACTGGCAGCAGGACACCGAGGGGTCCGGATACTGCCAAACAGGAAAAAAGAAGAAACATAAGAAGGAAATAAAAGCAAAACAAAACGAAACAAATCAAACGAACCGAAGAGACAGCAGCCACCACACGAAGAGACAATAAACGAAAAAGCGAGCAAGCGAAAAAGGCGAAAATCGAAACAGGAAAACGGAAAAACGGACGGAAATGAAGGGAAAGGGATTACCCAGTAACAGGGTACGAAGTACCTGGTATGCGTTATAGCCTTCTGGAGGTACTTCCGACCGACTATATACTCGTACGAGTATGTATAAAATGTGAAGTCAGTCTACCGGCATCCACACCCAGCTTGCAAACTAAAAAATTGACAACCAACCGGTGTGGTCGAACCAGCTGGCGGGTTTATTAGCAAATACATATTATACCGGTATCATTTCCTTCGCCCTCGTTGGTCGTGTATTCGAATCCACACTATTCCACACTACAGCAGTGAATACCGCGCACTTTAGATGAGAGCATTCGGTAAAAACGGCTTGTCACCTTTTTTTTTTGCAAGAGTTTTTCTTGTACTTCGTATACCCTGAACCCGCTCTTAAGTCGGGTCTGACGTCTGCACAACACAAAATAACCCCGAATAAAAGGCGCGGGCGCCTTAACAAAGCGGCCGACTACCATGCACTGCGCAGCGGGGGTGCTCGGGGGCGTCGGAACCCACCGCACCGAACTTTCAACTCGGATACAATTCGTGCATGATTAGTGATGAACGATCGTGTTTCCCAAGTTTCAAGTGTTGTTTTAGCTCTTGTCCAGGAGTCAAATCGTTGCGCTCTAAAGTCGGGACAAGATCAATCTGTAGTTCAGCGTGCTTGTTTTGGCTTGTCACGGGGTACTCTTAAACCGTGGTACCCCCTGTAATAATATACCGAAGCAGAGAAAGGGGAGTGGCTGTTAGCTGTTAGGACACTCTTTCAACTTTATGATCACTAGTATCTCAGTGGTATTTACTATTTACTGTTGTTGCGGTAGAATCCACTCGCAAAACATCGCCTGTTCCCGCGACTTCTAACTTTGATGATAACCGCGACCACGATACTGATGATGATCGTGCCGCAGGAAAAGAAGTTGAGGGAAGAAAACGAGCAGCTGGCGAAGAACATATCCTGTCTCTTCAACACCGCCCAGGCTGAGATCGGTCGGAAGGATAAGTGGATCGATCAACTCCGGCTAGAGCTACAAGTCGCCGAGGACAAAATTCGCCGTGATCTGGCCCGCCGATGACAGCAGCAGCAGCAGCAGCAGCGGAAGCCGAAGCAGCACTTCATCATGAAAGGCGTCTCGTGAAGCTCTGGGCGTATGGGTTGTTCATTGTTCGTAGAGGATGTTCCGTAGGCAGTGGTAGGATGTCGCCAGATGTGTAGAGGATGTTGCCCAGGCAGTGGTACGCACGCACGTACCTTGTTGCCAGGCTACCTCTGTGTGCTGCCAGTAATGCAACGCGGCACCATCACGCCAGTAGTGATCGCACGGAGCGCACTATGACATAAGATATACGGAAAAGAGAACGCGTTTTTCATGCGCACTTGTCTTTTTTTTAAAGGGCCATATCGATTGGTCCGCAACCTTGAATATGGGTACAAGGTACAGCAGTATCAAAATTGTTGGCCGCCCCAAGGGCAGCGAAGTCGCCAGCGGTCGATTCGACCGCGTCCAACTGTGAGCTTGTAGCTTTATAGGCTGTGATTCGAACCGCAGTTACAGCTGGTAATTACAATGTTACTTTGACGTGACGCGCGGTATGCTTCGTGCGAATGCATTTCTACAGCAGTATCTGAGTACCTCGAACCTCGAAGCCTCCGCAATGTTTGGCGTATGTTTATTGATTTATATGTATTGTAAGATCACCCGTCAGGTGGCGAATGCATACCACCAAATAAATATCTCATCAATCCCGTCGCAAAACAGACAGACGCAACCCCACGCGAAATGCACCACCACCATTCATTACTCCGACGTGTCGGATCGCGAGGACGTCGGTACCGTTCGAGCAGAGCAGCCACCTCCCCTCGCCCCGCGTTGCTTGGCTCTGCTTTGCTTTTCTCTGCTGTGCTTTTTGCTGCTTCACTTCACTTTGCTCTGCTTTGCTTCTTGTTCACGTCTCGCGATGAGCCTACAGACTACGAGCACCCCCGGTCCAACCCCCCCCCCCCACCTCCGAAATTCTGTACGCGTGGCTGAATGCCACCAGAACGTACTCATTGGGCTTTCACCTAGCTAGGCTACGTTACAGAAGCACATCCGAGCTCCCGCCCCCTTCTGCCTTTACATCACTTTCCGTTGACTCGTCGCATAACATCACAACCTTAATCGGTACACCCATAAATCCCGCCGCCTTTCCGCCCCCACCCCCTCCAGCCACGGCCAGCCTCCGCCCGTCCTCCGAGACAGAGCAACTATAAATGGGAAACCCTTCCTCTGCCGACAGTGATACCAAGGGCGCCGTCCCATGCCCACGCGCACTGCCAGCATCCCACGCGCACACGGTTTCATCGCTAGACCATGACAACAAAAGCTGGGGCTTCCCCTGAGCTGAGCCCTCTGCGTCGCCGGGGTAGAAGGTCGCCCCGTATACAGGTCGGGAGTGCCCGGATAGTTCCGACCGCACCGTCCAAGTCTTGGTATCCCACACGGTAACCGTTCCGTCTCCCCCGCATGAGGCGAGGATCTCTCCGTCCTCCGACCATGCCAAGCTCGTCAGGTGAGTGTTTGAGCTTCCCCTGAGCACCTCGGTCTGCCCTCCCTTGGCCAGGATGTCGCCGACACGCACGGTGCCGTCGCTGAGCGCGACGGCTAGGGTAGAGCTCCCTGAGCCTGGACGGGGCTTGGCATCGAAAATGAAGGGAACGTCATCCGGGTTCCGCTCACCGCCTATTGAATGGTCGCCCACCTTAGACATAGCTCGGAATGCCACCCGCTTCCGAGTTTCCACGTCCCATAGGTGCACGGTAGAGTCGCTAGCCGTGAGGAGGCGCAGCGCTCCCGGTGTGGACGATGGGGCGCCGTTCGCGTCTCCGCTGTCGGTAATGAACTGGCAAGAATACACTTGGCCGTCCAGTCCTTTCGCTGCATTGCGGTGCCGCAGCTGCCCGACGACTTTCAGAGCTTGAAACCGTTCTACTCCGGTCTCCTTGTCACCACCACCACTTCCGCCGCTATCCTCGCTCCCACGGATGCCCCACAGGCGCACGGTGCCGTCCGCCGAACCAGTGGCAATCGCTACGGAGTCGCCGGCCATTCCCGGAGGCGCCCAGCATGCGCGCAAGACCTCGAACTTCTTGTTGTGCCCCTGGAGAGATGTTACGCATTTATCGCTACTAAGGTCCCACACGCGAGCCGTTCCGTCCTCGCTGGCGGAGACCGCCGCATCTTCAGTCGGGTGAAACTGCTCGTCGGGTGAAAAAAAGAGAGAAGGTGATCACGTTGATTATTTTTGTTGACTGAGTATTTGTCATGCCGCCACATTAAGGGGGCCGAGAAAACTAATCAGAAAAGCGAGGGGGGGGGGGATACGCGGGGAAAGGTAGTGGGTGTGCTGGGTATCGGGTGGTGATCAGACAATGATGCCACGCCCCACCCCGCCTGTACGGTCCGCACTACGTATAGGCGCCCTTGCTTTGGGCTCAAGGCGTTGTTACGCCATCACGCAAGGAACTTCAAGTAGGCTTTCTTACGGTATGTACGCCAGCATACCATAGCTTGAACCAAACCACACTCCAAGTATATTCAAGATTTTCATGTATATGTGCTGATGTGTGCTGCCTGTAGTTACACGTACCTGATACACAGCAGTTCCTCCTGTGATCAAACTACAAGTAGTTTTGGGGACGACGCACGACGTGGTCTTTCGTCGTTCAAAATAAACACGCACGGAATTTCAATAAATAGAGCAAATCAACATTACAATAATAATAGGCGGGAGCGCTTCAACAACAAACATTTCTGTACTCGTAGGGTATTTTACCCGGTGCTGCTACAGCGTAGGCGGGGTTTGTTCTGGTATCTATCGTAGTGCTGTGTATTGGTGCTAGAGTTGTCGTACGACGTATTTACATGTACTCGGAGAGGACTATGTACTCGGAGAGGACTACGAGTACGTGCTGGCATCGTGTATCGTGTGGACTCCAGTATAAACAGAAGTAAATACGTGGACAATGCACTGACCTGAAAATCGAAAGTTCGAGCCTTGTGGCCAATGAGTCGCCGGTGACGACGCTTATCGCCGAAGCACGACGCCAGGTTCAGACTCTTTCGCTCCTCAAAGGTAGACATCGGCAGGAAGCCCCCTGAACTTGGTGCGTTTGCTCCTCAACACCCCAGTGAAGCGTTGTGTTGACGGAGAACGGAGAGCGTGTGACCTATTAATAGTGGGATCCAGGAGTTTGAATTCAAAATCAGAGTTTTGTAAAGTCATGGAAGGCCTTACCAGAACGGGTAACATCTGCCAGAACATTTGGTAGATTTGGTAGATTTTCCCAGTCCCGGTTTTTTGGTTTTTGGTCCTTCTTCTGCCAAACCAGACACTCCACGTGCTCGCTGCGCAGACAACAAGTGTACCTGCAGGGTGGGAGAATATACGAGCATCGCTACGAAGGGGACCTGCTGAAGAACTTGGAGCGACATTCAGTTATTGTTATCGCACAGGAGCTTCACTAAGATGCGTTTTTTGCTCCAAGCACGTTCGGCCTTTGCCTTGATGGCGAACATCAGGTCGACCGCCGCCACGGCGATGCACTCTGTGGGGACGAAAGACGACTGCACCGCGGCCAATGCGGACAATGTGAGGGTCAGCCTGGGTTAGCTGCTACACGCACCACCGCTTACCCCGCTGAACATTTTTTTCAGGCGGCCGTGCTGATAGTCTCTTGCGTTGCGTCCTGCGGGTGAGAGCTTTGCGGAGAGTGTTCATGTGCTGAAACTATACAGCCAGCAAACATCCATCAACTACTGACTGCTGAACTGTGTCATACGAGTATTAATACCTTCTTTTAATTAGGAATTTGAACGCGAAGGCTTGACTTTGACCCGCGTCTATCATACCCTCTGCTGTCTGGTTTATACCTGCACCTGCTCTATGTATCAAGAGCTGCCAAGGTACTTATAGCGCATCGTCGGATATTGGCAATCCCATCCGCAAGTCGGCGGCTGTCGGCATTTATTTTGAATCGTGGCGAGGGGCCTATATCTACGCGTACGATACCATGAATCAAGTACAGCTGTAGTCTGCGCACCTGGTATAAATACCTGGCAAAGGAAACTCCGCCAGTCTGATCCAGAACATTCTCGTGCTGGCTATATATTTTCAGCTGATATTTAAACACAGCTGACGTTTTTCAACTTTTTTACAAGAAACATTTCACGAGCCTACGATTTCGCATCCATCTTGTTACCTGGTTCTCGAACCAAATCGCATCATTTGCTTGCTCGTGCAGAGATCAGCAGTACGTACAGCAACAGCGTTTGAGACACGAACCTTCTTCGAACGCTGGTATATATGAGTATCATGGTGACGTCGAAGCATGAAGCCCAGGTCGGGCGGTCTAGCACAGAAAAGGGACTACCCTCGGAATGCACGCGGTTGCAGACCCGGCGATTCAATTTCCCGTCTTGAGTGAAAAGAGCACCCCCTCTACATACTTTGCTGGTATAAATAGTAAAAAGTGTAGGGCGGCCACCTGTACTCCAGTAGGTATTCTTCCACTCCAGAGTTGTTGGAGTCTGTCTTGTGACCACGGACTTGATTTTGGCGATGAGTTAATGTGAGAATAACAACAATACCAGGTATGAACCACGGACAAGCGGTCCGCCTTTTCTATTCCATGTCAACTACAGGCAGCGTGCGTCAAAGACAATGCTACACCGTACACCCCAATCGAGGACGCGCCCCATTCGCGGCGTCGCAGGCAAACATATGCCTGGTGCAACACAACCTATTGCCACTCTGTCCCAATTCCATCACTGTTCAGTTGCGGACGGACTCCTTTTTCTCTCTTGTCTCTCTGGTGCGCCTCGTCGACCCACCCCTTTCCAGCAGCACCATGACTTAACAACCACATGACCAATAACCATGACCACGTTCCCTGACGGGCCTCATTTCTATCACCACCCTCCGTGTTGCCCTTCGCCGCGATCTACCATACCTGGTACATGTGGTACCTTCGAATAGCTTCCTGTCGTGGTGGTCGGGGGAGGGCTGGCAGGACTGGCTGCTTCTATCGAGGCATCGAGGGCAGGCGCCACGGTGACCTTGATGGAAAAGGGCAAACGGATCGGTGGCAACTCTGCGAAGGCTACATCAGGTACTCGTGTCATATTGGTGGTATTTCATTTGCCATCTGACAACGTGCGACCCATGTGCAGTGTGAGTATTATATACAGCGATCGCAATTTCTGCCACTACAGACTACTGTTGAGTTTGCTGGCGTATTTTCGTGTTGTTGCGCGTAAGGGTTTTGTGTGGTAAAATATGGACCCCAAAGGTGTGACGGTCATGCCTGCCGTGACGCTTATGCTGTTTTTCAGTGGCGGCTGGGGTACCAGAGCCTATCTTTGGTGACACTGACAGCGGTGTTTATGGCGTTCGACCCTCAAATCGTACGTAATAATAGTGCCTTCGTATCATATTACGGCAGCAGCAGCAGCCTGAAGCATTTTTATGTGCTGCTTTAGTCGGCCATTTCATCGAGTCCCGCACCTGCCGTACTATCGTAGGATGCTACTGCCGCACCCGGTAGATATTCTATGGGTACTACTACTCGTACGAAATAGTGATGCTATTACTGTGTAAAGCAAATTATACTCTTATTAACCCAGTTATTGCACCCTAAATGCTGCCTGCCGGGTACATCGTCTGTACAGCAGTGGTCGAACACGCCGCTGTGGGGCTAAATACTGTTAATACTGCACTACTTCCACGGGTGAAGGCGTGTGTTTTCTTCTGTTCAGATATCGGTTGCTGTCTAACATGCAAGCATGAGCTACTACTGTAGTCTTACTGCATGTATATATATATGTATTGTCAGTTTTCGCGTTTTTGCCTATGGCCACCGAAAGGGACATTTCCTTAAGGCTTAACTTTGAGGCTCAGTTTCTCGTCAAGCCTGCTCCAGGCAGAAGCAAATGAATGGGTGGATTTTATTTACCACGTCAAGGCACTGGCTACTGTTAATACCCTAGCTTGTCAGCCGCCAACCATCGGCCTGCTGTCAACAGAACCGTATATACTACTCGAAGTGGTCTACTGTCAGCAGAACCGTATATACACTACTCGACGTGAATACCAGTGAGTTCGTGTTCCAGGCACGCAACCCCCATTGATCAATTTTCTTGAAGAGTCGCCCTGACAGCTGTAAAACTGGCCCCGCGATGCGACTTGGCACATGTCAAATCTGGACCAGGCATCAACGGAGCGTTGACGGCCGCGCAGAAGGGCACGGGCGCTCCTGACTCCATCGCCTCGTTCACTGCTGATATAATCAAATCTGGCGGGGGCCGGAGCACTCCTGGGCTGGTGGATGTCTTGGCCCACAAGAGTACAGAGGTCAGTCCTGGGGTGTCGGTTCACGAGGAAAGCATGAGCGGGAAGCGGGAGCGTTTTGAGAAAAGTCTTGGGTTTGTGCGCCTTTGTGGCGAAAAGTCGACTTTGTTATGCTCTACCTCAGAGGCAAGCGGGCCCAAGTCCTGTGTCCTCTTGACTCAATCAACACCATGAGCTGGAGAGTTCAGTCAACTTCCTTGTTGCGCTCTGCATTTTAGTTTTTAGATTTTTTTGATGCAAGGTTGTTCTACCTACAAATCATCGCATATCCTTGAACTGTGCCACTAAATCTCCCCGTTGACAGCTGTTTATTCCCCTCAGCTCTACCCGACAAAATTATTAGATGAAGACGAGTATTGTTAGCGCGGATTCGCCGTCTGCAATACCTGGTACCAGTATATCTTGAGAACACCGGCTCTTTTTCATGGCTTACGTACTCGAGGACATTTTTTTCACGGCAATGTTTGACAAGGCAACGACGATGCCATTGTCTGCATGCACCCGTGTCTTCAGGCCGTCGAGTGGTTGGAGACCTTCGGGCTGGACCTGTCCCTCCTTTCTCAGTGCGGTGGACATGATGTGAGTGGATGCATGATGTATGTTTCACTCCGCGTTCGGCTGTACGAGTGCTGTACGAGTGCTGTCCGCCCAGTCGTTCCCGCGCTGTATGATATGGTGGGACTGCATGCATAGTCTATCGTCGCGATGCATGCATAATATGGCCCTATTGGATGATGTGGACTTTGAAAGCGCAGGTAGCAGAGCACCATTCCTAACCACCGTGATCTATCGATATTGCCCGCGCGTGCTTCATGGACGGCGTCATGTAGGCCGCATCCGCGAAGGCTTTGATCGAAGCACGCAGGTGCAATGCAAGGTCACTCATATTTATGGGACCCCCACTGATTTTATTTGTTTTGCTCTCCTACCTACTAATAGCTGTAGACTCCTTGTGCCGCGTCGTGACCACGGGCTCGATTCTACATACAATATGGTAATATGGCAAAGAGCTACTGTTTTGTGATACCACCACCGCCAACAACAACAAACGCAATATTATCACATATGTTGTTGCCACACGATGATCTCTGTCGCTTGCCAGGCCCCTCGAACGCACCGCATCCCTCCGGGGCCCGACGGCCGCCCCGTGCCTGTGGGCTGGACCACCGTGCAGAAGGTGTACAAGTATGTCGAGGACCACCCCGAACAGGTGAGAGATGAGAACCGCCTCGACAATGGTTTCGAATTTCAGAGACAGGGGCGGCACGGCAAACGTGGCTGTGCCGCGCGCGCGGTGTTTTAGTTGTCATCGAGCGGGAAACAGCCTTTTCGAAACGATGTATGCTACGGTAGGTGCGGTAGTTAGGGGTGGTGTTCCTTGTTTTTATGAGGATTCTTACGTAACCCTTCTACTACCCCAAAAATATATCCCACACTATTTCCAAGTTTTGTTGTCCCCAAAAACCGTTTCCGGCTCTGAAGGGGTTTTAAGAAGCTCCATACCTCACGCAAAAAAACTGTATTTTGACAGAAAAAATGAAGGTGCAAGCCGAGGGAGTTGTAGAAAGAAATGGCGTTGTAAAACAAGAACGGTACTGCAACGATATCGTAGTAGGGTCCTGGCTTCAGGAGCCCCGCCAGCCAGGAATGTTTTGGCCTAAAAGGGATATATACCCCTACTTTATGGTGTGGAATGAAATAGAGACACACCTCGAAGTGCTGGGGCTTGAAACGGCGATGCGCTGGAGGGTGGGCGCTACGTGTTTGTGTTGCCTGTCGTATGGTATACCGTACCCGTTCATACTTCGTGGGTTGCTGCTCCTCTGTGTGCAAGTCCGCTGGTTGATTTCGAGGGGGTTCTTCTCCGATCGATGGAATGGAAATTAACGTGGCTCCATGTGCCCTAAAACCGCAAAACGAAACAGGGCTCTTCTCTTCATCTTCTCTTCATGGGCCATGATCCGACCCGCAGGTCGGGTCGGGAGTTTTGGAAGTCTTGCGGGTCGGGTCAGGTCGGGTCGGGTCAGGAGATTTTATAATTGTCACGAGTCGGGTCGGGTCGGGTCGGGTCGGGTCACCCTGATTCGACATACCCCACCCAACCCCCGAGGTTTGACTCGACCCGTGAACAGCCCTGAAAAAACTATCCTGGCGATGGTCAGCGGATTAATTATAGACTCTGCTCCAGCCTGCTTCGAACAGTTCCATCTACTGTGTGCAGGATGGCTATCCCCACCGTACCTGAGCCCCTCGGGATCAGGTCGGATCGTCATACTCACGTGTTCGAGGCCGCGGCAACTGATGCTGCGGTTGCTACCACAGCAGAGTTAAATTGACTCACGACAAAAAAAATATATGTGAAAGTGTGGCGAGCTTAAGCTTCATTTATACTTCTCACCTACCCGCCGGTATCATGATATACAAAACAAAAGCAATATGTGCATGCACGTGTCCACCTGGTACCATGCATAAGTAGAGGTTCCGCCTAGGAGGCAATACCGGTAGCGTGATACAGTGGCCACCTTCTTGCGGTGCTCAAACGGGAAAATAAAGGTGAGACCAAACATTTCCCACCGCCCCCTATTACTGAAGCCAGGCCGACTAAATACGCTTCCCGCTGGTTATTCTGCCTTGCGTCCTCCCCGCAAGATATCTGTGATGACGAACGCGCATGTGACCTCCTTGACCACCGACGATGCCGGGAAAGTTACGGGGGTCCGATACCGGCAGGGAGGGGAGGAAGGGGAGAGCGAAGACATTGACTTGCCGGCAGCGGCTGTGGTGCTCACCACTGGAGGTGAGTTTTGACCCTTTTAATACTGCACTCTGCAGAAAGACACATCTAAGTCTAATTTGAAGTCATTTTTCCTCAAACGGGACTGCAGCCTTACAGGGGTTTATTCCCTTTGGGACCCAGGTGTAGAGACTAAAAGTATGTCTTATCAATTGTCTTACCAGCCGTCTTATCAACCGTCTTTATCTACCGTCTTATCAACCGTCTCATCAACCGTCTTTATCAACCGTCAAGTAAGGGCGCGCATCAGAACGGCGTTTGGAACTTCCTGGTGCCGTCCCGTAGTGCAGCTGGGCATCCTTGCGTTGTATGCCGCCGATTTTCGCTGCGCACGTGCTTCTTCCACTCTCATGTGTGCTCCGCGCGATCAACGAACGAACAAACAAATAACAAACACACGAACAAGGTCAGCAAACAAACAAGCCAACAAACCAATTAACCCACTAAACAACCGACCAATCAACCAACTAACAAGCAACGAACGAACGAACGGAATCCTTGTTGCAGGATATGCGTACGACCGCTCCGAAGGATCGCTCTTGTCCGAGTTTGCGCCGGAGCGGCTTCACCTGGCGACGACCAGCGGCCCTCAGGCTACCGGAGACGGCGTCAGACTGGGCCAGGCGGCGGGTGCTACCCTCGTCGACATGGACCAAGTACAGGTGTCCATCACTATTTTTCATCGCGAGTCGCCGCCTTTCACTCTCTCGCTGTCATGGTCTCGGTCTCGGTGTCTGCAAACTGTAACTGTCGGGTCGGGCGATGCTGTGATGACATAGCAGCGGCTCGAAGCATTCATTCGTGGGGAGTGGGAGCTTGATGCACACGGGACCTTGGTGTCGATGGTCAGCGATAGAAACAGGAGCACCTATCAGTCTCCCTACTCTTCACACATAGGTGGTGGACACCTTCGAGACATGCCCCGGGGGGGGGGGGGGGGGGGGGGGGGGGGGGGGGGGGGGGGGGGGGGGGGGGGGGGGGGGGGGGGGGGGGGGG
>JAYJME010003654.1:0-11854 GCA_036873775.1 Costaria costata | reverse complement strand
AGGTTGACTCGGCCGGGGTGGATGCTGTGCTTGGAAAGACTCTAGGTTGATTCGGCCGGATCGGGATGCTGTGGCTTGGAAATCTCTAGGTTGATTGAGCCGCTTCAAAAACACCCCTCAGCCAACCAGAGTGCGTAAATAGCCACCCCAGGAAGATTCACTATCACGATGCGACTACTACTCGCACTGTTCCTACTCCTAATCATAGAGATACCTCCAACGTTTGGGGGGGGTGGGATATTGGTAGCGCGGAAATTGTCATGACCGTCAGATGCATCAGGCATTGCTTTTAGGTTGCAGGCGTGCGCTACGAACGGCGGTTAGCGCTACGGTTACATTGTAAGGGTCACACGGCGGTGATTCGGATTCTTCGGGTCCCATGAAATCGCGCCAAAAAAAACGGCATTTTTCGAGCGAAGTTATTGACAAGGGCGTGTGAAGAATTCAACTCACCCTCCTTCTTCTGCCTCGCAGACGGTGGTGTTTCTGTTGGAGATGTGGAGGCGTAACTAACTAGGGCTATGAGTTGATCGACTACTAATAAAAGTCGCCGACTGGTTATTAGTCTAATCGGCTAGTAGGTATTACAATAGTATTAGTTGCGTATGATACGGATCTTTTTTTTACCGAATTCTGTGTCTTTGTATCTGACTGGCTCGTTTGTGGCTCGGATTGTGTTTTTGTGTTGTTAGTAAATCCTGAAAAAAATCCAGGGCTGTTGACGGGTCGGGTCGGGCCGGGGTGTGACCCGACCCGACCCGACCCGATCCGTGACATTTCGAAAACCTCCTGACCCGACCTGACCAGACCTGAACCGTGAGATTTCAAAACGCTCCTGACCCGACCCGACCGGCGGGTAGGGTCATGACCCGTGAAGGGCCCTGAAACAAAACAGTAGTGCGCTGGCTCGCTTCGCCTCACCAAAATAGCACCTAGCCGTCAAGTCCAAGCCAACTTACAGCTCTACTGACCACTGCTGTAGCTCTCAGCAAGAGCTGCTGGGTGGATGCCAGCGTCTGCTGTATATTGCCAACAGCAGCATCAGCAGCAGTAGTCCGTCCCTCCGCCTCGCGTGATAACTATGCTCCCTCCCTCTTCAAGCACCCCCTCCACACCCCTTTTTTTAGAGCTGTGAGTCGGTACGACTTAAGTCACCAACTAGTTATTAGTCGGACTAATAGTTAGTCGCTTCCCGGAGTTGCCGACTATCCGACTTGTTGGGTTTCCATACTTGTGGGAAGGATTGCTCAATGCGGAATACGATTTTTCGTTTTTGGCCGACCGGCCGGCCGCCCCCCCCCTCGGTCGGGGCGGGCTGATTTGGCTCGCTTCGCTCGCCTGACTTGAGTCGGCAAGTCAGCTGGCTATCAGCTGGCTTGACCAGCCGACTTGCTGACTAAAGTCGGTTAGTCGGCTAACGGTACGTACCGATTAGTTATTAGTCGTGAAATCCTGCCGACTCACAGCCTTCCTTTTTTCCTATTTACGAAAATGATGCGCGTGCCGCAGGTGAGCTTGAAAGAGGGTGAGACCGACGAAGACCTCCCGCGGCGCCTACTTCTTGTGCAAAACCCGCCCCGGTCTTTGGAGATGGCGTGTTCGTTGCTCGCCCCGCCCCTCCTGCGTTCCTTGGAGTCCTCCTCGGCGGCGACGGCTACCGCCGCGGGGGGGGCGGTTGGGTCTAGGGCGGCGACGATTGTGCCTCGTCTGGTCCGCACGCTTTGCTCTGCGGACTCTCCCTTCCCTGGGAAGATGGTGTCCCGTCCCTGCCGTATGGAAGCGGCACCGCCAACGGAGTGGGTTTCCACCGCCGTACAGGCGGTACTGACCGCGGTTGGCCTCGGGGGTGAAGGGGGGGATGGTGGAAACAAAAATGGACTTGACGATGGCGCGTACAGCAGCAGTAGCAGCCGCAGCAGCAGCGTTGGTGCGGGTGGGGGTGTGTGCGAGTGCGAGATGCGAAGCGGCGGTGCGTGCGAAATTCGAGCGTCTCCGGGACGCGACCCTTGCCTGTACGTCGAGGCGGGGGACATTACCAAGGATAGGGGAACGAGAAACACACGAAGGCACAGCAGCAGCGTCGCGGCTGAGAGTTTCGGAGCGGAAAGTGTGGACGCCTCTTCTTTTGTGGAACTCCGCACATTCCCCGTGTCGACGGCGCCAATGACTACGACGACGGCCGATAGTAGCCAACAGGCTGGGTGGAAAGGCGCCGAAAGGGGAGGAACCAAGGCGGCGGTTGCGGGCACCCTCGCGGCGCTGCAGGCGGCCGTTGCCAAGCAGGACCTGCCGGACAGCTTCGGGGTGCCGGTCTACGCCGCGAGACTGGTAGCGGGCGCCGTGCTCCTGTTCCTGGCCAAGCCGCTCAGCGAGTCCCGGCTGTTTCACTACCTGCTCTCGGCGATGCTCGGGGGCGCTGTCGGCGCGACCGCGCTGGTGCTGCGCATGTTGGGAAATCCTCGGCGAGCCCCACTGAGGTGAGACGATTTATTTATTTTTCGGCCGCCTAAAAATTAGGGGTCCCTTCTTTGGACCCGGGTGAAGCCAGTGATCCTACTGCTGTATTTGGTGTGTACGTATATCATATAGAAAATCTGGAGCTGAGGATCCACGACATTCGACCGAAAATCTCTATTTTTTTGTTTTGTTTTGTTTTGTTTTGTTTGTTTGTTTTTAATTTGCTTCCGCGACGACGGCTACAAGTATTGACACCAGCGCGAAGTTTCTTACGAGAGCTACCCTCCTGTTTGCCCCTGTTGCTACTGCTGTACTACAAAATGACCCCCTGTCTAAATCCCAAGCAGTTAATTCTACAGGGGTCAATTTTACTACCCAAAAAAATATCCCACACTATTTCCAAGTAGATTCGTCCCCGAAAACCGTTTCCGGCTCTAAAGGGGTTAAGCGCTATTAAGGGGGGAAGATAGTAATCGGGACTAAATAGGGTTGGTAGAAATAGGGTAATATATATACCATTCTGTCCGGATATGTAAGCACCGTTTGACATTCAATATGATCAATATGAATACCAAACAGTGCTTACTTCTCGGGCAAGAGTGGTAGTTTTTTTGTGGCTATCGTCGTAGGTCCTGATTACTATATACTGGTATGTTCCGAAGTATTACACCCTCGTTTTGGAGACTTTCCCCTTATACATGGCCCCTTTCCGGCTGCTCTCCCGTTTTTGGGGACAAATGACTTCGGAAATAGACTCAGAAATGTGTTTCTGTGCAGCAGTGCAGTATTGAAACTCCCCCAAAAAAGTACCTGACACTATGTCCAAGTAGTTTTGTCCCCAAAAACCGTTTCCGGCTCTAAAGGGGTTAAGAACTATACCTCGTAATACAACCACGTTTTGGGGAAAAACTCACTTGGATTAGAGCTATATTACGGGGGACCATAGTTAATAGGACCTACTACTGTACACACCAAAACCTAAATATTTCCCTATTGTTGCTAACAATATGTGGTCCATAGTTAATAGGACCTACTGTAGACACAATAGAACCTACTGTAGACACCAAAACATATATATTTCCCTGTTTTTGCTAACAATGTTTGGTCCTGTTTACTACGGTCCCCCGTAATATTAATAATTTGTACAATTGCTGTTGCAGACGTTCTACTAATTGGATTTGTCCGGACAAGGGATCGCGGAGACTCTCTATCAATTCGAATTGTCCGGACAATTGATGTCAGAGACTATCTACTAAGTAGAACTGTCTAAACAATTGTTTTGTGGGTGGATGTCTATTATTGTAATTTGTGCGGGTAAAAAGAGCTCAGAGCGGGTCTGTTAAATGGAATTGTAGGTCGCAATAGACAGTCAATTGCAATAGGAAGCTATTGTTATAATAGGCAACAAAACTATTGCCTATTGTCCAGGGTGCGCGTTTACCCAGATGTCGTTTACTACCGCTCTCTGCTTGCTTCTTGCTCTAGGTTGTGCGAGTTCCACATCTCCATGCATAGCATCTAGCCCTGCCCCTCTGTCCAATATATAGCGTCACTGGGGGCTGCTGTATTGCAACTTGGTTTGTCGGCATCCATCCACCCCCGTACGTTGTTGACGCATTCATCCTGCCTCGATATCCTATCCCCACCAGTTCTTGGCGCCTCGAAGCAACCCGGACTTGATCCTGGCGGCGATCCGGCAGCAGTTGTTCTACCACAGGGGGGCAGGCAGACAGAACGTGGTGGCGTTCCAAGGTATGATATTCCAGGGTATATATATATATATGTTGTTGCATGCATGCTCCCAGTACAGCAGGGTATAGGTACTCGCACTTCATACTCGGGATATCCTCGGTATCAAGAGTATTTCGTACTAGTGTGCTAGTGTTGCAGTACTGACGGCCGAAATGCTGCGAGTATTTGACAGTATTTTGTACTGCCGAAACTGACAGTACCCGCTATAGAGAACCCGTAAGTATTGCGAGTAATAAGGGCAGTATGATATCCGCAGTATCGAACCTCGAAATACTTGAGGCTATGGGCTATGGCATGCTGTACCTGGTACCTTGGTAGACCATACCGGTAGACTTGAAGTGCAGGCAGTATCCAGACTGCAGAATCCCGAAGTACTGCGAGTACTCTCGGTACGGGCAGTATCGAACCCTCAAATACTGGCAGTACGAGCAGTATCTCTATCAACAGTATTTCCCCGCGAAAAATCTTTGTTTTTCCCCACTACTGCTGGTAGCGTCTGTGGTATGTTGTACCACATGAGTGCACAGGTGTGGTGTTTGTATGTGTGCGGCAGCATGTATTTGCTGCTTGCTGTGTGCTGTGCGGTTATCTGGTGTCCTCAAACTGCTGTACCTTGAACCGTATCGGTATATATCCCTCGGTACAACATATAATATATACCAGCTTCTTTCATAATACCAGTATTGTTAAACGCGGTTCATAGAGCTGGTAGCAGTGCTATGGCTAGAGCTGTGAGTCGGCACGACTTCCGTCACCAACTATTAATACCTGGTAGTTATTACCGGTAGTCGGACTACTAGTTACCGTAGTTTGGCGTAAGAAACCGCCCCGGGTGATCGTTATTTCGCCTTTTGCTTTTTTTATCACCCGGGATGGTTCCTTCGGGTGGTATATAAAGAGCCCCGGTGGCATTGGGCATGTTTTATTCGAGCGTTGCTTTATTTTTCACCGGGGGGTGTTTTCTTGTGGAGGGGGTGATAGCAGGGGGGTGATAGCAGGACGATGTTTTATGATTTGGCACACTTGACACACCCACCCAGGGAGCAGAGGGGGGTGATACTGCAAGTCGACGGGTGGTGCCGTGGCAGCAGACACTGTGGCTGGCGCAGCACTCGCGGCTGTGGTTGGTGCAGCACGTGTTGCTGTGGCTAGCTTATCAGACTGCTGTGCTGCCTGAGCTTGAGGCGCAGGTGGGGCAAGGGCGCTCCGAGGACGGTCGAAAAAAGATTCGATCGTGGCACTCGTGGCTTGGGGCACGGCAGCAGGTCGTGCCAGGGCAGCAGGGTTTGCCGGGGCCGCAGGCGCGTTCTGTCCACGGTGGTGAGCCGCCCGTGCGGAAGGGCTCTGCCCTTCTTCAATGTTGTCCTCTATGATGTACGTCGCCGAAAGCTGGTGTTGTGAAGACCCCCGGCGGGTGTAATTTTTTATACTCTTTGGAAGGCGTACCGACCCCGGGTGGTAATATTTTGATGTTTTTGGAAGGTGTACCGGCCCCGGGGGGTGGTATCTAGCGAACCCCGGTGATAAACCTGACTTTTTTTTTAGATTTGCTTTTTTTTATCACGGGGGTGGTTTTCTGTGGTGGGGTGGTATCTAAGAGAAGGGTGGTATCTCAGGCCAAATACGGAAATCGTAGTCGTTTCCCGGAGGTGTCGACTATCCGATTTATTACGTTGCCGTCCTTGTAAGGAGGATTGTTGAATGCGGGATACCAGGTACATTTTTTCTTTTTTGGGGGGCGGGGCTCGGTCAGGGCAGGGAGGGCTGAAGGCTCGCTTTGCTCGCGTGACTGAGGGTAGTTCTCGTAGAGCTTGCCACTTGGTTCGACAATTCCCGTGCATTGGTCAACTCGTGATGTTGCAGGTTGTTTTCATTGGTCAACATACGCACTAGCACAAAAAGACACACGTGTTTTCCGCCCTGCTCGCGCGAGCGCCCTGATCCCACACACCGACCTCATTGGTCCCACCCGGACCTGAGCCCTCTAAGCTGAACCTGGGTATATATACTTCGTATATACATATATATATATAGCCGCCAGCAGGGCCCACCAAGCACCCTGATCCTGCGCTGAGCAAAATCGAGCGTCGAGCGCACCCAATCGGGGGTCCGCCGCCGACAGCAAACAACTCACACATCGGACAGATCAGATCCTCATTTCATGATCTGTGTTGTTCAGGGCTGACAGATCCCTGCTCTGTATATATATATGTATGGTCTGCATGGCCTAGATCATGTTGCCGGATGTGGAGCCTTATGAGCTATTATAGCTGCATGTTCTCTACTGCAGCACATGTGTCCTGGCTTGGGTTTGTGTTCCACAGATACTACACAGATGCTGCGCAGCATATCCTAACGACAGACATACCAGATAGGATCTAGATGATCTATCCACAGGTTGTTATCTGTTCGATGTGTGAACCATTTTTGTCGAGTAAGTGGTAATCTACCCTCACTGAGGGATGTGCCCCCGGTTCGAGTTGACGTCTGTGAGACCTGTGCCTTTCCTTTCTTGGCTTGGTAGCGCGGAGTACGCGCCAGGTTGAGTGAAAGAACAAGCGCACCGCTTGACCCAACGTATGATACGAGAAACGAGAATAGTGTGCGAGGCAAGCGGGGACTCTCGTTTGCCTTGCGTCCCAACGATCTTTGGTGTATACCTGGCATGTCGTCAGCAATTGCTTGTCCGCGGCAAAGATGTCGGTTCACGTATAACGGGCTAGTTTTAGCCCATCAGGATAATATACTATTTAATAGTTTTATTACATGGAAATCCTTGACGGCTGTCCGTCACGGGCAAGGGTGCCTTGACTGCCTAGTGTTGACCCGTCGAGGTCTCTTTGGACTTACTGTACTGGTTGTAGTACAAGGAATTCCTTGACGGCTGTCCGTCAAAGGGTATGGGTGTCTTGACGGTCTAGTTTTGGCCCGTCAGGGCCTCTTAATACTTAAATCACTACTTTTAGTATTACGAATGTATTAGCGGTTATTCTGACCCGTCAAAAGGGGCAGAAGGGTGCCGTCAACCGATATATTTTGGTCCACGGGACGATGCCATGTAACTGACGACAACAGCAAACAGTTTTGGAATATCAACGGCCACAATAATACCGTGTGGATACAGATATCCGCACCCTCGGTGAATGGGGAGACCCTCCGCTGGATCATATCCATACGATGGTTGCGTCGAAAACCTGGCACCCACTTCATATTATACCGGTAACCGGTATATTACGAGGTACCCCTTTGAGATGTGGGTGGCTTGAAACCCCGGAGGAGTCGCAAGTTGAACAGGGGGAACAAAAAAAGGCGTTCCTCCTACTGTGTGTGCCTGGTACCTGCGTATAGGACATGGTGAGGTGAGGTTCGACGCTGTGTGTTTGATTTTGGCATTGGACATGAAAATGTGGTCGTGATTACCGTATACATACAACGACTGTGTATATCTAACACAGTCCCTCGGACGGAATTGCAATGCCGATTTCCTTATTAACCAGGGGGGGGGAGGACAAAACAACGAAAAAGGCGGTTTTCGGAAGAAGATCTCGTCGAGATGTTTTCATAGGCGCGTCGCTCGGCGGTTCAATTATACCCGTCGTCGAGATAATCGGCATTGAAATTTTGTCCGAGGGTGTGTGTTATATACAATACACCGTCGTATACGGGTATTCTAGATCTCCTGCTGAGCGCTGGACACACACAAAGCACGCACAAGATGCCGTGGCTGTCACAGCGCAAAATAGCTTGAAGCGCGGCTGCTGTTTGTATCGCTGCTGTTGCACTGCCGGTGTGTACTGCTGTGGCAGCACGGCTGCTTTCGAAATTCAGAGGAGTTGTGGGTTTCCGTCGTCCTGCGTGGCATCCGCGGTATTGCTACTACAGCGAAGCCAAGTACGCCGCTCTTGTTCATAGGATCTAGGATGACAAGAAAGTATCACACACACGCAAACACGCAGGCACCGTCCCTGGGTGCCACAAAGGGAAGAGCTTGAAGCGCGTCTGCTGCTGCTGTATCGTGGCTCCGTGGCCTGCCACAAAATAAATAGCTTGAAGGGCGGTGGGATTACAGAGATACTGTACAGCATGCACATACATATTATACCGCAGAGCGAAAAGCTGGAATTTTTGGTTTCCATCTTCTTGCGCGGCTCGATGAGGCTGAACGAACTCCCTTGAAAAAGAGCCAGCTCGCGCGACTTTGGAAGTCCAGAGCAGGCGCCACAGAGCTTGACTGGGGCCCAAGCGTGCGCCGTAGTGTACCGGCGGGCGCGCAGCCAGAAACGCGGGAAAAGACCGGCGGCCGGTGGAGAAGAGCCTGCAAAATTGCTAGGAGAGGGGAGGATGGTAACGATGGGATAACTTACAGCAACAGCATTGACCCCCCAAGTATTCCCGTTCACGCAATGGAAGAGGGGAGGCTCATACTAAGTATATACCTCGTAGTAGTATTTAAGTATTTATCAATCCCTGTTAACACCTGTATCTGCAGATCCAGCTCTGATTCCAGCTCCTTTGTACATGTGAATATTATTAATAATATGATATCGAAGTTGGTTTCCGCCTTGCCGAGCCGGGCAGGACGGTAGAAACCCACGCAATTTCTTCTGAAAGCAGCGGGGCTTCAGGCTCTCTCCTACCAGCATGTGACAGCCACGGTGCTACGGTGCTTCGGTCTGTTTGTGTAGGCATGGTCTAGTAGTGTTGAAGGGAAAAGAAGCGTTCAGCTGAAGGTCCAAAGTGCAAATATGACCGGACTGTCGCTCTGCTGCGCCACACCCCGCACCTCGCCTCGTCACAAAGGCCGGCGTCCGACAGCGAGCGTCATCGCCTGTGTTCCTCCTTTCAACTCGAGTCACCCCCTCGATTCCAAGTCACCCTCATCCTCGAAGGGGAGCCTTGCGCACATCGGACCGATCAGATCCCTCATTTCATCATCTACGAGATATTTCAGGACAGATAGATCCCTGATTGATTTGATCTGCACGACCCATATCAGTTTTCCGGGGGGGGTCTGTACAACACGGCTCTTCTTTCGCACACATTTTTCGGGTGGGATCTGTATGATCAGGCTTTTGCGCAACATCTTATAACGGCAAACATAGGATCTACTACTGTGGGTCGTCTAGATTGGGATGTGGCCGATGCGTGGAGCCTCGTCTTATAGTATCATGTCGTATGTATACGGAGTATTATGTGTGTACCAGGTATGGATACGTACGTAGTCTATGCCCGGGCATCATGACCCCATGGTTTCAGTCTATCGCTTGTTGGTGAATGTCCGGGTGCAGGGGCAAGCGCGGGAAGGAAGCAGGCAGAATACAAAATATGTTACTGCTATTAATGGTGCAGTTTCCTGTGCAGACTGCTTCAATAGACAGGTGTGATCAGTTTTATGTATAATGTCTCGTGAGTATGTTTTTGTGGGTGTGCTCCCTGCGGAGGAGGACGTCTCTGTCCCCCACATCAACATGTCGTGTTGTATTATACCGGTATGTATTAGGTATGTACAACAAGTATAGTGCTCTTACCGGAACGAGTATATTATACTTCCATCATCATTCATTCCTGTGATAGCTTACGGTGGCGGTATTATGGTGCACACGGCAGACTTGCGTGATGTGTACATAGACAGCAGTCACTATTAATAGTTGAAGTGCCTATGTACCAGGTACTGGAATGACGAAGTATGCATGGCGGTCTGATGTGTACATTGGTTTTGTGTGATGGTACCTCTACGAACGTACATTGATTTGTTTAGGTGTTTATTCTACAAGCGAGATTTGGGTATCATAGATAATAGATAGCAGCATGTAGTAAGTGCCAGTGTTTAGAAATTCGCAATAGCAGCCTGTTGTGACCGTGCGTGATCAGTGCTCAGTAGCGACTGCAGTACAGCAACCTCTGTATAGTTCATGGACAGCTACATGAAGTACGATTGAAGCAGCAGTAGCATAACATACATAATTGTCTATGGAGTCTATCTACATACGATTATCTCTACACCATACACCAGGTATTTCTTGGTGCTTGATAGTGAAACGTGCGAATAGCCTGTCAATATGCTTGTAACTGGTTCCTTCTCGGTAGTCGGTAGGTTGGTCAGTAGTACCAGGTTATTAGTAGCAACAGACGTTGCGGGAGTTTTCGCCGGGAAGTTTTGACAATATCACAGAGTAGACAACTTGCCACAAGGAAGTGTCAACCTCCACGAGCAAGCGTGAAGGAATGTTGCTGTGGGTCGCTCACTGTTATTTCCCCCCCTCTCGTATGATGATCTTCCTTGATCTTCCTTGTATTTCTTGCCAGTAAGTTGCACTTTCAACTTTCAACGTTGAACATCTGCTGCACTTTCCAAACACCAGCAAGGTATTTATAATTTAACCAGTACCAGCTAAAGTCTTTGCTGCCTCCTGCCAAGGTTTTATAGTGCGTATCCTACCAACATTATATCCGAATGTTTTGGCTTATATTATGTGCATATTGTGTTTAATGTACATATGTATGGGGTCGACCTGTCCATCTTCTACTATCCTACCTGGTATAATAATGCTGGGCGAATTAGGAACACGAGATAAGAGTGATGATACCTGCGTGGTAATTAGCTGGTACCAGTTCTACTTGATACGAACCGGATGTGGGTTTCGCGCATACTTCCAGCAGCGCAACCCGCAGAGGCTGTTTATCTTTGTGCCTGTCTGTTGTTTGGTACCGGGTATCTGGTATCATACATTACACAGCAGCATCGGCGTACCGTCCTCCTCCTCGCTGTTGGTGACACGGCTCGGGCATTTGTTTTTTGTTTGTCATGTGCTGAATATGTTTAGTTGATGCTGTCATCTGTTATTGCAGTAGTAGTACGAGTAGTAGTAGTATTAATAGTAGTAGCAGCAGCAGTATTAATAGTAGTAGTACAGTAGTAGTACGGTTTGATATGCCACCAGCCATCAGCACGATCTGTTTCCCCCACCGTATAACTTATATACGCGCAATATGCATGTATGTTGCAATGTGAAACGTTAAAACAGAACGCCGCGCTCCCAGGTCGAGAAGGGCTCTGCTCGCGAAAATATATCGTACGGCGTACTCGTACGAGTACCAGGTCCCATACGAACGAACGAAGAGGTATTCATGGTAACCCTTTGGGTACGGCATTATAGTTTGAACTTCGACTCTGTGGCCGTACGGATGGACGATGGACGGGCGGGCGGACGGAGGGACAGACGAGGCAATAGACGATAGAAGATGGACGGACGATACGACGAGTAGTCTGAGTACCTTCTCGTATCACGGCGTTGATAATCAAATTTCTAGGAGACCGGTCTTTTGGGGCGCGTCAAGGCCTTTTTGCCTTAACCCCTCTAGAACTGCACTCACGTTTTCGGAGATTCACGGTTAATACTTGGAATGAGTGTGGGATAAGTTTTGCAGCAGTAGTTAGTAAACCATTTCTTGGGTAGGGCGGCGGTCAAGGGCGGTCAGTCAAGGGGTCAAACCGTGTTCTCCTAGCACATTTGTTGGGGATTGTCGTAGCACATTTGTTGAGGATTGTGAATTGTCAGAAGTGAAAGGAGGTTGTATTAACCGAATTTAGAAGAACCTGTTTCCAGGAAATTTCTTCGGTTCTGAGTCGTGACAGTAGTTTACT